>JAGDQP010003920.1:0-18357 GCA_022664845.1 Lepisma saccharinum | reverse complement strand
GCCAACCATGAACCCGGGTTCAATTGCTTGTGACTTTCCGCTGCGTAGTGTCGTCGTCGTCTTCTTCCTTTCGTCTCTAGCTACATTTTTATTCTATTTTTCCAAATTGTTTCTTAGTTTTCCCCTTTATCTTTATTATTTACCCCTCTCATCTGATTATGTACCCTCTTATTCCTTCACGAAGCCCCTTACCTGCTTCTAGTAACTTCCCACTTTCTTTTCCATTTGGTGGTGTTTTTCCCGTGCTGTCTAGTCATTTTCCCGCCTCCATAACCTGGCCACACTGCCACCTTGCATCTGTTTACAATATGGTGTTTCCTTAACATCAGTCCCGCACCTGTTCGCTCTGTCCATTTTCTTTCCTACCAGTTGGAAACGCTTTTGCGAAACGTACTGCTTTTCTATTGTGTTTGTTTTGTTATTGTACATCTGTCTGAAGATCTAGCATGTAAGTATCCTTTTTTTCTACCTGTTTTACCATTATATATATAACTAATACAGAGGAAAGCCGCAATTTAAGGTAAATTTATGATGAAAAATAAGGAAGAGACTTACAGCGTATATGCTCCGTAGAAAAATAAACACACACGTACACAACACTAATTTTCACATAGTGTTTTGCAATATTTCGATATTAATATCGTAGACTTGCTGAGGAGAAAGAGACGAACACACGTGGATAGAACAAAATACTAGGACGAGAGTAGCGACAAATTGCGGACGGTGCATCGCTTGGAAAACAGTTGCAAGCTGAATAGCGCGTGGAACAATTGACAACTGTACAGCGTGTAAGTACTAGATAGGATTGTGGAAGGAAAAGTGTTGAAAATGCAGAGAAAACGGGTTAGAGTTATTGAAGGTTAAGGCCAGGTTTTATTTTCGCACTCAAACCGTGAATAAAAGCATTCTCCCACATACGGCGTGTTGAGGTGCTGGTCGTACGGAGTAAAATGTGCATTATGGCAGCCATGAAAGATAGGTAAAAATTGGTGTTGAGAGACTCGGTGTGTAAGCAGACTGGGGCATCCGGTTTGTTAATAGTGCAAAAGTGGCGATAGTTATTAATACGAACGTTGAGAGGTTCACCTGTTTCCCCCACATACAAGGCATCACAAAATTTGTAGGTTAGAATGTATATAACGTTAGAGGTGTGGCATGTACCCTTGTGCGCCGGTTTGGGATGGTGGCGAGGAAGAATTTGTACGGACTAAGATGTCTCTAAGATTACGTGGATATTGAAAAACTATTCTAGGTTTGGTGGTGAATACTGATCTTGTGTCTGGGTCAGATTTGAGAATGTGGAAATGATAGTGTAGGATGTGTTTGACCTTCGTTAGTTTGGGATGAAACTGGGTGATTAGAGCTGGTGCGTTGGGGGTTTGAGTTGGTTTAATGTGTGAGGATGCACGGCAAATCCGTTTGGTTACAAGGTTAGGTGGGTAGCCACGGTTGTCTAGAGCTTCCTGGATGCGTTGGTTGTAAGTTTCAGTAGCAGAGGTGGTGGAATTCAAGCGTTGTCCTCTTGAGTGCAAGGGAGAAAGGAATCGCAATCAGTATTCCCCACCAAACCTAGATTAGTTTTTCAACATCCACCTAATCTTAGAGACATCTTAGTCCGTACAAATCCTTCCTCGCCACCACCCCAAACCGGTGCCCATGCATGCAGACCCAGATGTGAGACCTGCTCCATTTTCATCACTTCTCCCAAATTAGTATCAATACTGCTAAAGGCCAATAATACACTCTAAATCCGAAGGGTACATGCCACACCTCTAACGTTATATACATCCTAACCTGCAAGTTCTGTGATGCCTTTTATGTGGGAGAAACAGGTGGTGCTCTCCACATTCGTATCATTAACCATCGTCACTTGTGTACTATCAACAAACCGGATGCCCTAGTCTCCTTACACACAGAGTCCAACAACACCGATTTTGATCTATCTTTCCTGGTTGCCATAATCGACATTTTACCCCCTACGACCAGCAACTCAAACACGCCATCTGTGGAAAGGGGCCTTTATTCATGGTTTGAGCGCGAAAATGTATCCTCGACTTAACCTTCAATAACTCTAACCCGTTGTTTCTGCATTTTCAACTGTTCCTTCCACAATCCTATCCCGGACTTACACGCTGTACAGTTGTCAATTGTTCCACGCGCCATACAGCAGTCTACTATTCTCCAAATGATGCCCCGTCCGCTACGTGTCGCTACTCTCGTCCTAGTCTTTTGTTCTATCCACGTGTGTGCGTCTCTCCTCTCTACAGCAAGTCTACGGTGTTAATACCGAAATATCGCAAGTACTGTTTATATATTAGTATTTAAGTGTATGTTTTCGCCTATGGAACAATATGCTATAAGAACCCTTCCTTCTTATCAGAAATTTACCTTTAATTGCCTTCTCGGCTCTCCTTTGTGCTATATATATATATAATGGTAAAACATGTAGAAAAAAGGATACTTACATGGTAGATTCTTGAGACAGGTGTACAATAACATTACAAACAATAGAAAAGCAGTACGTTTCGCAAAAGCGTTTTCAACTGGTAGGAGAGAAAATGGACAGAGCGGACTGGTGTTAAGGAAACACCATATTGGGTGTTTCCTTAACTCCACTCTACATGGTTGAATGGAAGAGAAGGCATTTGTGGCCTTAACTCCACCATGGAAAATAAGTCAATAAAAATAAAAAAATATTGTCAACAGAACAGGGTGACAGTGTGGCCAGGTTATGGAGGCGGTAAAATGACTAGATGGGATGGAGAAAACACCAAATGGAGAAGAAAGTGCGAATGTTACTAGAAGCACGTAAGAGGCTTCCTGAAGGAATAGGAGGGTACAGAATCAGAGGGGAAATAATAATAAAGATGAAGTGGAGAACAAAAAACAACATATATACACAGGGTGTACCTAAATTAATTTAACCAACGTCGGGAGGTGATTCCTGACAGCGAGAGAAGCAAAAAAGGCCTATGAACATATATAGCATATTAGGCATATTGTCTGTTGTCATAGTTAGCGAGGTCCGAAAGCGTGGGAAGTTCGAAGCGGTAGATGGCGAGGTGCAGAGAGACAAACGTACGTTCGTCGGGCACATCATAGGAGATGTTCAAAGTAACCGCCATGGATAGCAATGCATGCATAACAACTCCGGATCATGGATTGGCGAACACATTGGAAGATACCTGGATCACGGCGAACAGTTGCACAGGCGTTATGGATACGCTGTTCCAAGTTGTTGACAGGAGTAGCAACTACCACACTTTTAATGTGTACCCAAAGATAAAAATCCTGTAGTTTCAGGTCTGGAGACTGGCAGGCCAATGCACTGCAACGCCACGCCCGATCCAATGTCTTGGGAAGATGTTCAGCCACCGGCGGACATTCGCACTGAAGTGCGCGAGAGCCCAATCATGCATGTACCACACGTTGCGGCGAATCGCTAGGGGAATATTTTTCAGTAATTCGGGCAGTGTATCCTGCAGGAAGGTCGGATACTGTGCTCCATTCAGTCTTCGGGGTAGCATGTACGGGCCGATCGGTTGATCATGGACAATACCACACCATACATTGAGTCCAAATTGGTGTTTATGATGAGTGACAACCGTACCATGGGATGTGCATCTGCCCACGTGGCCTCGTCAGTGAACAGTACTGATGCCAGAAACAGCATGATGGTAGTGGTCTGTTGAATAACCCACTGGCCGAATGCTTCACGTGGTTGGAAATCAGCTTCTGTCAGTCCTTGTACCCTTTGCAGGTGGTATGGGTACAACGCATTTTCATG
This sequence comes from Lepisma saccharinum, assembly GCA_022664845.1. Lineage (NCBI taxonomy): Eukaryota > Metazoa > Arthropoda > Insecta > Zygentoma > Lepismatidae > Lepisma > Lepisma saccharinum. Next base: position 14,570 of record JAGDQP010003920.1, on the reverse strand, counting down.
TAACGCACGCCACACAGTCATATGACTAACATGCATTTCACGGCTAAGTTCCCTCGTACTCGTATGTGGCTTATTGTCCACAGATTCTAACACACGTTCGCCATAACAGGTGTTCGTACACGACAGAGCAGGTATTACGGTCCCTGTCTCACACACGCGCCGATAAATTGCTGCAAATAACCTTTATGGTGGTTGGTTGTTAGCAAAACGCTCCTGATAGAGTCGTGCAGCTTCACGCCCATTGCCATCTGCAAAACCGTACATAAAGAGCATGTCTGCCTGTTCGCGGTTGAAATAACGCACCATGTTTTAGTCGAGCACTGCCACTTGTTCTATTCAACACTCGCAGCACAATGACCGCACTCCTGTACTGTCACGTCTTGCACACAAGCGCCACCTGTGTGTGTGTGTGTGAACCAAGCAACTACGTATTGAACACTAGCGCCACCTCTAAACTTTCACTTCATCTCTAAGCTTATTGATTTTCGCTTTCTACCGCTTCGAACTTACTGTTCTCACGCTTTCGGCCCTCGCTAACTCTGACAATATGCTATATGTTCATAGGACCGTTTTTCCTTCTCTCGGTGTCAGGAATCACCTCCCGACGTTTGTTACATTAGTTAAAATACACCCTGTATATATATATATAAATCACAGCCATATTCAATCCACTAGTGGATGAGGCCTCTCCCCGAAGGGAGGATATAATGATAAAATGAATTGTATGGGCGGTAACACCGAAGGGAGGAGTTGGTCTACTGCTCCCACGCTGACCAGACGGGTTGGGAGAGGAGAGCCGAAGCTCTCACTGTGATCGCTACCTCTTTATTCAGGTAGCTCCCCAATTTGCCTCACGACGCTGGGTGGACGCCGCACAGGCAACACCATCTAGAGTACTGCAAAGGTCACCCGTCCAAGCACTAACCAGACCCAGAGCTGCTTGACTTCGGTGATCTTACGGGAACCGGTAGACCAGCTCGGCTATGGCGTTGCCATATATATATATATATATATATATATATATATGCGGAAGTTAAATTTACCAAAGAAAAACAAACAGAACGCAATTTCTTGGACACAGGAGGCAAGTGTTAGTCCTTCAAAGTTTGGCCAGATATCTGGTTTACTTATACTGTCATTACTGAAGTAAAATATGTTTCAAATCTCTCCACACATGAATTTAGAACTATAACAAGCGCAAATAACTTAGGGCGGGCCCGATGACAACGTACTGAAATGAATATAGAAAGAAATGTATTTACTTTTTGGACAGGGATGACGGAGTAAGCGAGATTATGAGGTCCCTTGAGGATCAGTTGACCCAGATGATAAATAAATAAAAACTCCAAATAGTATATTTCTGCAACTGGAGGCTGCTGTGTACGCTTAAAGGAAGTACTGCAAGTACAGCCTCTCTCAATATATTTTTTTTTTAAAAATCCATAGTTTATTCATACTATCTTTCTAAGACAATCTATATTATTATAGCAACATACATAAAATTTACAGGGAAATCAAAGAAAGCTTACCTCTAAGCCCAGCAGATGTTTTACTAGGTGGTGTATGTTGAACTACTTTGGTCCCTCCAAACAGCACATGCAGCTTTCCATCCAGTTCCAAATCGAGATACCTGTCTAGTTCCATATTTTCAATTGGTTCCTTCATCTGTGGTACGGACTCGCCTTTGGTACGTTAAAAAGTAATAATAGTTACAACTATTACAGTATACAAAAAATTTAAAATGATAAAATAAAATGTATTTTATGGGTGGTAACCCGTCCCGAAATTTAAGAACAAACTAACACTATAACAACAGAAAAATGCATTAAATATTCACAGCAAGTCCCACGATATGGAGTAATCTGCATATCGTTACACCAGAACTTAAGTTTCTAACATTTAATTTGTGCCATAAAAAGGGGTAATTCTCGATTTACCTTGGACATGGTACGTATCAATTCTACAAGTAAGGAACAAAGACAAACATACACAAATCGAAAAAGATGCTTATTCGTATTTTTACGTTTTAAAATATGAACGGTGATTCAGAAAGTTAGCTAATTTTGAAGCAGCCGAGTGAAAATTCCTTCATTAACTTAAACAATAACGTTAAGCCCATCAGCCATTAATCTTAATTTCTAGTAGTGATACAAAAGAACTTCACAAGTTTGAAAGCGTATAGAAATGTATTCAAAAGACCTACAGAATTGTTTGAGGCGTTAATTTGTAGTAAAACACAAGAAGTTTACCTCACGTAGTGCCGTATGACCGTATTCCAACTCTGCGGATTCCACCGGCTTAAACAAAGACTCCAATAGAAACCAAAGAAATCAAGGAGTGATAAATCTGAGAACGAGCTGATCACGTTACCGGTTCTAGTCGACCAACCAATCCACGGGCTCGGAAAATGGTTCTTACGGAAGTTCTAGTCTTCGTCTTCGTCTGCAATCTAGGTTATCTTCGTTTCTTTACAGCGCGGCGAGTGCGCTTCGCATCTTAGAATATAACCAGTATGAAATTCGCACCGCTGGCGACCGCAGAGTCGGAATTCTATCTTCATGTGTGAAGCTACACTTGATGTGTTTTGTTATAAATTAACGTATCAACCTATTCTGTAGATCTTCTGAAAAATTACTACACGCTTTCAAAGTTCTTATTAAATCACTCTATCACCTTAAAATAGTAAGAAGCTTATTTCTGTAAAATTAACGGAAAATGTATAGTTGTGGAGAGGGAAAAACAGATTTAGAATTTATCTATAATCACTAGCGTACAATAGCTTCTTTTTCTCAATTCGTGATTTATCCATTCTCAATAAAACCTAAGCCCAGATATGTGACTGATAGCATCTTACCTGTTAACATACTCTCATCGACGATGCAGGGTCCTCGTAAAAGAAGCATATCACATGGCACCAGGTTTTCATTCTGAGAGCGCGCTATAGAAACAATATCACCAGGTACTAGCTGATCACTCATAATAGGCCTCCATCTACGATTCCGGTACACCTGTCCAATTAAAATTGCATCAGAAAAAATATCTATACTTACTTTTAAAATAATCATGGTAGTATTATAACACTTTATGAGTACTATTCCTGATAAAAAAAAATCAGAACTGGCAGTCGCCTACAGTCAAGTTCTTCATTTATCTGCATATATACATCTAATATTCTAAGATCCTTTGCACTGAAAGAAACTTCCAGTATGCAACGACTATTGTGTCTCTTCATCAACCAGGGACTCAGAATTGATTTGTTTTGTAAGAACTACACAAACACACAACTTTATTTAAAACGTGAGAAAAATGATCATCTCCGAAGCAAAAAAATAAAAGCCCAATTATCGCATTACGGAGATGAGATGACTGAAAAGGGACAAACGACTCTCAGTTCTCAATTTATGCCAGGAGCTTCTTTCTGGTTCTACTACGAAGTGTTTATACTATCTGCGTGAAAACAACTTTTGTATTGACTGTAAGATAACTTACGGCCTAGTACAGATTTCAAAAAACATATTTGTGTCACATTTTATGAAAACAGTAATTGTACGATGATGATAAAAAAAAAAACTGACTAAATCTTAGTGCTTATTTGTTTTTTCTGTTTTATGGTATTTGAATTCATTTATGGCCTTTAGGCATCTCAGGCTCAGGCGCTGACACACTTCATATTTTCTGTAAGTCGAGAGATAGTCCATTACTTACAGCTTCAATAACTACTTCTTTGAATAGAAGAGAGTCACTTGTCTTATCTCTCGTTCATCGAAATAAACTTTCAATGGGGAATCATTACAAAACACACGGAGTTTAGAAGCAGTACAAAAAAGTCAAAATTGAAGTGTCACGGTGGCTCAGTGATAGAGCGCTCACTTCTGGCGCTTGGGTCGTCGATTCGCTCCCAGCTCATACCATGTGCGCTTTGTGGTGGGCAAAAAAGTAGTAGTTGTTTTCTATTTATAAAGAGAATATATAAGAAGCTACAATTTGGCCAACCAGTCTCTTTCTTCAAAGGATCGGCAATATAATAGAAGAAAATCTTGAGGAACTGTTTGAGCATACCCCCAACCGTTACAAATTGACGTAAGATGTGTCGGTTTAGCCAATCACATGGAAGTTGTACCCTATCTAAGCAAAGATTATAATTCAAGAATGTAAGTTAGAGGGGATTTGTGCTTCTCTACCGCGCAATATCAGAGTTAGTTGCCAAATTCTAATGTAGGTAATCCCCTTTATGCTGAACCTCAAACCTTTGCTCAAATGGAATTCTTGGGTTCAACTTCGATTATAATTTGCTCTGCTGACACGTTTAACTTCATTATTTGTTGAGATATTACGTCATTGGTGACGACAGTTTGCAACATTTACCTTAGAGTTACCAAATAGCAAAATGAGCAAAGGACAGGTAACGTCGAAAAGGAGGACACTGCCCAAAATTAATATAAAGAAGAGTACAAATAACAATCATTAATCATTGGAAAACAGTATGTAAGACTTCAAGCATATAATAGCTAAAAGGAAAAACATTTTAATTGTTACAAACAGTTACAGAAATCACTTACATTTCAATGTTGTTGTTCACCAGTCCCAGATCCAGTATCCTTGAAATACACAGATACAATTTTCTACTATGTGCATTCCCACCCTCTAATTAAAGTATTTTCCTAATACACACAACTAATATACAGTCCTGTAGGAGATTGAATAACTTCTCTGTTACATAACTTGTTATAGTTTTTTTCTGCACAACTAACAATAATTACTATATTCGAAAGTCAAATTAACCTTTAGCAAAACTGAATGTTTTATTAGTTTTCGTATCTTTAAACATGGCAGTATTCACTTGTTACTGAACTTTTAATATATAAACACAGGCAGCATAATGACAGTTCTCATAACGTTTGTCGCGCTCTTGTACCAGAGTCATCCGTCACTTATCTGAAGCTACGTACAAAGTAAATTTCTCTCTCCCTTTTCGAGAAAAAATTGAAGCGTATGAGCGAAAAAAAAAATGTGCTATCTTCTAACATGGCACATAAGACTTTTGTTCGCGCATACGCCTCAATTCGTTTGTATTAAAAAGCATAATAAATAATATAATAACCACTGGCGTAACAGGCCGATAGGCCCTGAGCGCCATCTGTCCGTGATTGGTGGAACTGCGTCCGAGTAACGGCTGTGTGGTCAGCACTGCGCGTACCTATTCAAAAACAGGCGTATCAGGGGCTTTCTAAACCGTGTGTGGTCCCTAACCACTAGACTGTGGAGCCCCTATTAAAAAGCATACAAATCAAATATTCTAGACGCGACTTGCTAATATATTTGAGTTCGTATTTTTGAAGCGACTTGCTCTTTTTTTATTATTATTATTATTATTATTATTATTATTATTATTATTATTATCAAAAAGCCGAACATTTTCGGACATGACAAAAACAAGGCCTAATGCTTAATAATAATAAAAAAAAACATGCCCTCCTTTAGCCGGACATCTGGTAACCCTACTCCAGCTCCAAAATTATGCATGGTTTGAAATTCATTCAAATATTTTTTCCCCCTTAATCTGGGCTGAGAAAGTCACCCTTCAAATTTCGTTTTTAAACACCCTGTAATTTGTAATGATCATACGTAAATATTTTCCCTTGATCTAATCAGCCTTTATCTGGTGTGTTAAAAGACAACGGGGAAATATTTAGCTGCTCTAAACCAACCATACGTAGAAGCCACAAGAAGTTAAAGAGAAGGCCAGTTCACGTATGAATATTCTTACCTGTATCATGTATGGTTTATTCCCCATTTTTCTGATTTCAGCCATATTTCGAAGTTGTTGCTGAACTAGTGTACACTCAAAAAGGACTAGCATAATCAGAGTAAAAATACTGTAATACCAATACTTGTCTAAGCACCACAGAGCCACACAAAAGACTTGAAATACGAAGAATGGCGCAGTTGCTCTTTCTTTAAATAGTTCCATGAATTCAGGTACAACCATATCTAACCTGAAAGAGCAAAAGTAAAAAAAATACGGTGAGCAATAAGTTAAAAATATTATTTCAGTAACGTAGCATGAAAACCTAGATCTAATCAAACTAAATATTAAAAAAACTGACCTAGGACACGTCAAAAGAAGAAGCAAGTATGAACAGTGACGTTGCGATAATTCACCTTAATGATCCGATATCGACATTCGTCTGCTAATTAAAGAGATATGGATTTCGTAAATATATACAGTTACTGCAACAAACATTGTACTACCACTAATTTGCTGTTATTTAAATCCAAAATCCATCACAATTAATATCAATTATCTTGAATATGATCAGAAGCGGAGCTAGGCTCTCTTTCGCCTGCCCGCAGTTCCAATATTGCTTCCACCACGAGTGCAACATTTTCCTTATACCTTCCTTGCTTGGCACTCCCAACAGTTACGTGCTCTATTTCTCCGCATCTTGATTTTTGTACATGAAAATAACTGATCCAAATACGTTTTCTGTACAGTATTTTATTAGTCATTCCTCACTTCAGTTGACGAAACATAATTAAACTCGCAAAAAAAAAAAAAAAAAAAAAAAGAGCTTGAAAAACACTGTACAAGCTGAGAAATTCTTTAGTTGTGAACTTAAATGCATTGGCTATATTTTCATAAAAGATTACTCATCCGTCTAAAGGAAGTGTACGGTAAACACGATAGGCCTATGTTCCAACAGGGTTTGCCTAGTTGAAAGACCCCAGTGAGTTTTTTTTCGTTAACGTTTGTTTTTAAATGATTTCTGAGATGAGAGCACGTCATCGAAGTGCATAATATTTAAAACTATCGTATTTTGGATTGTTAGAATGCAGATCACGACTGTAATTTTAACTCAATCTAGAACAATAATTGCTATCTAAACTCTACCACACTTTAGCTTTGTGATATTGAACTGAATTTATTTTAAAGTCTTTAGGCAACTATGGCTCAGGCCGTATGGATGATGGGATAAATTGAGGGAATGAAGGAAGTGGGAGTACCCCGAGAAAACCCACGCACACGGTGTTTGTCCACCACGTCACGTCATGAGCAGGGATCGATCCGAAGACCCCTAGCACCAAAGGTGAGCGCTCTACCAACTGAGCCAACGTGGCCCCCTCTGTGATACTGAAATATAATGAAATACTGAAGCTGAGTCAGTACTCCAATACAAACTATTGAATAACATATTTCCAACGGTTGACTTCGTAACCGACTAGAATTATTAGCTCTTTTAACTAGATATATTATTGATGTTTATGCTTCTTACTTTGTCTTTAGTAACAAATTATTTTCAAACGAAATTATAATTGAAGTATGTTATATTATAATAATATATCATGCGTCTTTGTAATATCAAATTCCGTGAAAAATTATTTACTAGAATCTTCAACTATTGTTTATAATAATATAACTTTTTCAACAGATGCCATATACTGTCATTTGTCCCTTGCTATCCACAGAAACACTAAGCTTATCAAAAAATCAGAAGAGAATAAAGGATTTTTTTTTAAAAAAAAATAGCACTATGATTACCCCTTCTGCTGTGGTCTGGTGGGTTTTCAAACCCTCATGTTCAAGCACGTTTCTCGGGAACATCACAAGAAGGCATTGAGCCAAACAGCTGCAGGTTATAAGTATGTCATATGAAGTAGCTCCAAAAGTGTGGGCATGGGAACCCCGATAGTTGAGAGAAGAGAAAAGGATGAACTGTCGATCGAAGATTCTTTCACATTGTGTATTTTAAAGAGAATTTTGTATTGTTTCTCTTGGATTTTCAAATTTGCTTACGAATATACTGATGATTCTCTACTGTAGCAATTATTCACTTTCACTACGCCAAAAAAAAATGTAATATAACGAACTAAATTACACTGCCGATGTGGAATAGTGACTTCAGTGTCTTTCTCTCAGTTACCAAAGGTTGAGTGGATTTAAACCACATCCTTCACTTTACGATTTTTCTCCAGTCCCAGCAGGTGAATGGCGGGATGGTAATCATAATGAAAACAGGTTAATTGGTTTTTCAATTTCATTCTAGGGAAAATGTTGTTTGGTTTACACCAAGTATACTCTACTCAATAACTATAAACACTTTTATAATATTGCACGCTTGGAAATGTGGACACAAATTACGAAAAAAATATGCAAAAGAACGGAATAAAATTCTAAACCAAAATACTTACTGATTTTTCCCATAATGCATCTCTGCTCCTTGGATATCTTGATCCTCTTGATATCCTTTCCATTCCATATATTCTCCGAAAGGTTTATCAACAGGAAACTGTAGTCCACGAAACGTCTTTTTATCATAGTCCCATTCGTACTTTGTTTTTTGGAATCGAAACCAAATGATAATTTCACCTTTTCCTCTTGCTTCATCCTGTGAAATACAATACAAGTTAATTCTTTAAAACTATTTCTACTATCGCAACAGTCTTCCTTAAAATACTGTGATATTACTAGTGGAAAAAAATGTCTTCTAACCAATTTAAAATCCAGAAGTTTTCCTGGACTGTATTACACTTTTTCCATACATATGCCAACCACCTAAACATATAGCTTGAAATGCTTAATCCAAGTTAGTGATTATGATAACTACGAAAACAACTTACACAAAATAACCTTTTAGTGGCCTCTCCACTCCTCTCGCAGCAACCCGATTCACCTACAGTTCTTGTATAGTTAATAGAAAACTATTTACTTTGCATTTTCAACACAAAAAGAGTAAAATGCAGACGCAGATAACACTTCTATCAGAGAAAAAGAGTACAAACTGACTGACATATAAGAAAAAAATAGTTAAGTGCAGTGATTTTCCTAACAATCGCAAAGGCCCTTGTTAGCATTTTAGCCACGCAAGCATTAGTTATTATAAAATACGCTGGCAACACTGACAACTGCAGTGCTTAGGTTCGGGCAAATCCACACTACTTGTGTCGAATGATATTTATGCCAAGTTTGGCGCAGTTTAGTCTAACTGAACGGAAGCAATTTGAATAACTGATTATTCTTTTTAAAAAATGGGCTGGCAACACTGAACTACTGCATCAATCAAGACTGTTTGGCCACTCTTAGCTAGTCTAGCTAAGATCTTTTGAACGACAGCTCAATGCATGTATCGGCCTTTTTTTTTAAAACTTTTTTTTTTTTCAAACCCTGATGTTCAAGTACGTTTCTCGGAACAAAAAGGCTTTTAGCAACGTAGCAGACCTCAGTGTTTTTGTTTTGTGTCGAATAATGTTTATGCCAAGTTTGGCGCAGCTACTTGTAACTAAATTGTTCAAGCAATTTGAACAAACTGATGTTTTAGAAAATAGGCTGGCAACACTGAATTATAGAGACAATTCCAGAGGCTCTGAGCTAGTTTAGCCAAGACCTTTTCAACGACTCCTAAAGCTCTACACCTTGTAGTTCCTGAGATTTATTTGTGGACACGAACAGACTAGAAGATCCCTTTTGCTATAGCTTTGGTATCAAGGGACCTAAAAGCGCATACTTTTTATTAGTATTTACAGCAGATTTACATCCTTTTGCAACTGAGCAAGTTCCTCGTCCAAATTCTTTCCTTTGTTTTTCAGCACCTTTTCGGAGAATATTGGACGTTGTAAGAAGTTTCAAATCCAATTTTTGTCTCTGCTAAGTTCGGCTAATTCATTTGCTTCTCTTTCTAATGCAATACTTGCATCATATATCTTCTGTCTTCTTTTTAACTTACTTCAGTAATCTTGTCACATAGTTATTTCCTCTACTTCGCAAAGGAAATATATTTTGCAGTTAAAGGCACCTCAATTTAAAAAAAATCCAGAATGCGTGGGAACCCAACACACCGAACTTCTGTAGCTCAGTTGCTAGAGCGTTTGGCTTCGCATTTGGAAGGTCCTGGAATCGATCCTAGAGGCCGGTCATTCTTAGGATCTTTCTCCTCCAGGGTTCTTTCCTCAGTCACAACACAATATAATGCCAAGGTGGTATTGAAAAGACAATTTAATCTAAAAAGCGTGTGTTGGTACAGAAAGTACCAACGAATTTCTTGTACTTCCTCCCCATCTCTCTCTACCTCTTACAGCTGAGTATGATAATTCCCATGGTGCAGTGGTTCCAACGAACTGAACTTGCCATCATTAAGACGAAGATGAATTAAAATAATTTGCCTTCAGAAATGCGTAATCACGGATTTATAAAAGCAGCTGTGAAAACTGGAAGTGGTTCCTGTTTCTCTTTGAAGAGGTTGTCAATGAAAACCAGCGCAGAGAGAGGTTATGAAAATTAATGCCGGCAGTTAACTTAGAGCAAACATTCCAGAAATAGGTTGTGTGTACAGGAGGCGGCAAGTATTTGAGAACACACATTATCCTGTATGTCATAGTTACAAATCCTTCTGTTGCAGGTAAACATGACAGAACCTAGGGTAACCCAGGCAATGAAGAGGTATGCTGTTATCGTATCCTTAGCTGCAGGCCACGCCGATTCATAGACGCTGTATTCCTGAAAATCGCCCGGTCATTCGTCTTCAAAGTTCGGAGAGAACTGGGGACTGCTAATAATGTGGCCAGAGTTTTCCACAGGAAACGACGCTGTCGTGGCTCTGACATCATAAGGAAGCTGGATTCGTCAGTTCTGTTCAAGCTGTCATCGATGAGGATCCTGGGAAGTCCATGAGGGCACTCGCCAAGGAGTTGCAGATTGACGATACCACCATCCGACGTGTGGTTCATGAGGACCTTCGTTACAAGTCGTACGTGATGCGGTGAGGACAGTTCTTCTTCGAGAGAATCACGGAGAACCTCCTGACTAGAGCCAAGCGCCTCCTGAACAAGCTGAAACATCCGGAGGAGCCAGGAATGTTATGCTTTTTCTCCGAAGAGAAAATATTTGACCAGGACCAGAAGGTGAACCCCAAAAATGATAGGTGGCTGTGTAAAAGCCACGAGGAGGTTCCTACCGTCATGCACACGAACTTTCCAGCCACAGTGATGGTTCCGGGGGCCGTGAGCAGTGAAGGCGACGTGATGCCTTCATATTTCCTTCGTCAAGGTGCCAGAGTCAACGCCGTTGCTTACACCGAAGTGTTGAACACGGTTGAGAAGCCCTAAATTACTGCTGTAGCACGTAGAGGCCGTATGCTTTTCAGCAAGACGCCACAATCCCATACAACCAAAGAATGGATGGCCGAAAATTTTCATAAAGATAAGATAAAATGAATTTTATGGGCGGTAACAGTACTATGGTACGGGGGAAGCCCCTTATCTTGGTCATGTCAAAATTTAGCTGTTAATTAAAATAATAAAAAAAAAAAATCTAAAAGATGAAGATGTAAAAGGTCTTCACAATCAGCCTACTGGTGTAAATGGCCAGTATAACAAGGAAGCCTGTAAATGGGCCTTCACAAGATAAAACAAAAATACACTATAAAACTTAACAGCTAAGGAGCATAATTATATAAAATAAACGGAAATCATAAAACTCTCTGCAAAAACAAGTTAAAATATTACTGTTTAAGTTTAGGTTTATACCTAGGTTTCCCTTTCCTTCCCACGAGATTAAAATCCATATCCATCAGGTGGTCCTCAATCATGTCTGAAGCCAAAGATGAACTTGGTTTATCGATAGTATCTGCACACTCTTCCTGAGCTAATTGAGCAGCCAAAACGTTCGTCAAAGTCTTAATGTATGTAGCGAGAGGTGAAGTTCGGGCTAATTTGGAGACTTTATAAGGACCAAAAATAGTCTTAACCCGTGGAGTTCTAGAACTCTGCACATGTGTTTTTTGTCCCTGACTGTGTCGGCATATTGCGAGAAGTCTCTGATCTTTAGGGAGGCTTCGGAGGGTCTACATGTACATCAGACTCTGTTTGTGTTGATACATTAACTGTCTGGGTGCCAACGGAGACAGTTTTAACTGGTATCCTGGCTACAACATGTGAAAACGTACCAGAGGGAAGGGTGCGCGGAGACTCTCTTAATCGACGTTTAGCATCGCCAGCGGATATTTTCTCTAATACCATCAGCTCTCGGATTCGTTTTACCTCCTGAAAAATAGGACAGTCACGCGACCAGGCCGTGTGATCACCCTTGCAATTAACACACTGATGTTTCAGTGACTTACAAGGATCCGCACCATGGCTACTGGTTCCGCATATTGCACATACAGCAGAGGTCGCATTACACGACGTGCTGGTGTGTCCATAGAGCTGACATTTAAAACAGCGGAGCGGACTGGATATATATGGACGGACAGGCAAGCAGTAGAAAGCTGCCTTCACGTCCTTAGGAAGCTGTGGCATGGCAAACGTCAAAATTAGTGAGCTCGTGGGTTGCAGTTCGCCACTCTTTCAAGTTTCAATGCGCCTAACGTTGACTACACCTTGGCTGGCAAGTTCACTCTTAATCTCTTCGTCAGGGACATCTTGCAAGTCCCAACAAGATATTACGCCCTGACTTTCTCTTCGTTCTGTCTCTTTCTTTCTTTCTGTGAAGGCGACTTATTAGGATGTGGTGGAGCCATGATGAATGTTAGCCGTAAATGCCCACACTTCTCAGTCTTCGTTCTGAGGAGCCAACGAGGCTGCCGGGTACTACCCTCATCACCCTTGTCAGCAGTAGATGTTTAGCTGCGAGGGCTGACTGCAGCCAGTAAAACTGACTGGGCGATAGGGGCACCACTTCCCGACGCCGGACCGAAAATTTTCATGACCATGTCACATCCAACATGTGGCCCACAGCTCCCCAAATGTTTACCCAATGGACTATTACGTATGGGGCGTGGCTGAGGGGGACTAATCGGCATCCACACAACACTATTGCGGCTCTCAGGATAGCTGCTGTGGAGGCAATGGCAAACATTTCCAAGACCCATCTCCTTACTGTCTGCAGGCGGTTACGTCTGCGTGTAGAGGCTATTATTGCGGCTGACGGCGGTAAAAATGATGTCCACTGTGTATGTGGTCAGCTGTACAAAAACGTTAAAATGTAATAAAAGCTCTATCTTCATTGACTGTGCTTTTTTTTCTGCGGATGTGAATTTGTTCTCAAATAGCTGCAGCACCCTGTATCACGGGTCAATTTTTTCCACAATAGATAACGGCTGGCATAAGAGTAATGAACTTAAACAAGAATTTTTATAAAATTTAGAACAGATAGAGAGGGGGGGAAATGTATGGTTTTATGGTGTGGGACTAGTTGCGTCCCCGTGAACACGTTTACATATTCTCTTGCCGTATGTATTTTGTGAACCTAAAAACAACTACTTAACTTCATATAGGGTTACATAACCTAATTTAGTGTGATTCCTCGGTAAGAAATAATTTTATTTAGAAGAGAATGAGAGAAAGCAACCTCTTTTACAGAGCAAACTATAAAACATAAGCGACAGTTTGTATATTCTAAATAAAAGAACAAGTTCCCGATCTCCCAATACATACACATTATCTTCATCACAATACTAAGTGTATAAAACAATGGAAAAAACAGCCTTCGAGCGGGTTTATTTCCTTTCTCTGCTCTCGAAGAAGTGCTTGCCGACTGACATCAACGCTGAGGCTAGTGACGGGCTTATTTGTTTTTGAGAATTTACTATTGTTAGACAGATGCCTGACCCTGTTGATTGCTAGTTATTTCAACCTCTGGAATGTGACAAAAAAATTCACCCTAATTTCCTGTGTCACGTTGATTTTCGCATGATACTTGTTTTTAACCATTAAGCAACGCCTCTGTGGCTCTCACATTAGAAAATATAAATTCCTCAAATCTTAAGACTCACGTTCCTCGGTGCGAGATACGAATGGGTAAAAGAGCGGCAACATCCCGGCAATTTTCTTTCATGGACTAAACAGGCAGCTGTTAGCTAAGGCCACGTCTGTGGGATGACGTCCCTCGAAGATAGCTCTTCCGGGCTCAGAGAAGGGGAAGGCAATTTATATTCTGTAGTAGGTTCCAGTTCCGTACACGTATAGTGCTCCAGAAAACCAGGGCTGCTGACTTTGTCTGAGTATTACTCTGGTTCAAAATTTACTCTGTACACGCTTTAAAGTACTTACTAAAGAGGAATAAAAAATTACAGAACAGTTATAACGAGTACCACGCCAACCTCGTGAACTTCGTGGATATGCGTAACACGACAATAACTGACGTAGTAGAAAAATTAAAAGGAGCTACTTGAAGCGATCTCAATCGCTGAACTCTGATAAGCACTAGGGGGTGGCGCGGGTTTGACTCCCATCCACGCTGCCATCGTACCTTCAATGGAGATCCTGGCCGCTACCTTCTCCCCTTATTCACTCATGGCTATGGAAGTATAAGAAGTGACAGTCTATAAACTTTAGCCTTTCTGAAAGTATATACGTAGCTGACTATAGGAGCAATGTCAAAGTATGTTGATTTTGAAACGCCATAGATAACAGCAGACCTGTTTTAAATAATTTTAGTTTCTTACTAAACTGATTTTCTTTTTATAATTAGCAAAGAGCTTTCTGCATCGAAAAATATTTTTTTGTTTTTGAACATTCTGTTACAGCTTACACAACTGTTTATTCACTGCTCCTATGTAAAATTTGGATGTAACGTG
>JAGDQP010003919.1:0-89647 GCA_022664845.1 Lepisma saccharinum | reverse complement strand
GAAATCCACTTTTTGGATGAAAGTGGCACGAAAATATTTTACAGTGTGGTGTTCCACCAGCAAACAATAATTTGTTTGTCCCAAGTTGATACCTCAAGTAGATTCCATATACGGAAGGAATATTTTATACAAAAAGGCGTGGTTGCATTTCTACTAGGAATAAGAATTGTATAATTTCACCGAACGTTTTATTTATTTGTTATCCAACAGATCATATATCATTGCCCAATTGAATACTATGAATGACGTATGCAATCTATAACTCACACGGGAAGTCGTTTAATTCATGCTCATTTCGACCTACCTCATCTGCGGAAATATTCCGAAATCATCTACTGCCTTTGGGGAAATCCTTGCGTGCCCATTGAGGAATTTTGAAATATGGATTTTCAAATGAAGCAGGTTTAAAGCTTTTGATGGTACTATGCTGCAATAGCTTACTGCCCCAATAGCACACATGCGTGTTTTCAACATTGATTTTAGGTTCCTTTCGTTGATATACCGTTATCTGTTCAAACAATATTCATATTTTAAAACCATATTTCACCAAAGACATCATTGCGTTGATAAGACGTTAATACAACGAGTATTCAGTATGTTATTTTCAACTATGGTATAGATTTTTTCTAATGTGTTTCCAAGTAATGTTATATATAAAAAATAATTAAAAACTAATTGAATGACAAACTTATTTTTATGTTCTCATGTGCGCGTTGAAAACAGATTGAATTTAAACTATATCTCAACGAACATTTAATTTCGTTAATAGAGCGTTAATGTTAAGTGTTTTCAACTATGACATAGATTTCGCTTTATATGCGTTTTTGTAAGATGATATATTACAATTATTGAGAAATACAAATTTAATAATGCAGCGATAATTAAAGGGTTAAAGAAAACATGCGCATAACAAAGAAAGAAGGAAAATTAGTTCTCTTTATTCTTACATTCGAAACGACGCCTCTGAAGTTGTGGCACTGCGTTCTATACTGCCTGTTACAACAAATACCGTAAAAAAAGTAGTGATTCTCAAGGTGGATCCATGGATATGTGGTACAAGAGATAAGACGACGACCTACCAACGACGAGTGCAGAACGTACCTGCTTCGAACCCCACAGCAGCGCTTGGAAAATTTACTGTTGGAAATTAACACCGTTTATCATGATCAAAGCAACGGACAAAATGAAACTAAATGGGTGTATATCAATACGCAGCGTTCATGCTCTGTTTTGGCCAACTGAATCAGATTTTCATCGTTTCTTCTCAACCATTATTAAACTTCGAATGAGCCGTTGAACAGACGAACATTTTGGTGCTTTAAAATAACGTTTCCAACGTTAAATTGCCGTACTAACGTTTAATCCACGTATTTTCAATGTTTGTGTGCTACTGGGCTGTTCGTGTTGATAAAAATATGTAACTTTGACAGTTAATTTTCACACGCTTTCGGTAACCTGTAGATCTGAAACAATGCACATTTCGAAAATTGGCCAGAGGTACTTTCGCCTTATTTTGATGTGAGGTATCACTTTCAGAGGTTTGTCAGTGTAATATTCTGTGTATACACCATACCAAGACACACCGTGGATCCCATTCAAAAGCCCGTGGTTCCCTTCTAAAATAAACTTATAGATACGTGCCTGATCAAATGTAGAAAGGAAATGGGTAAATCGGAAACCCGGATCTGGGGGAACGCAAAAGGCATTTGCCCCTACGCACAACCGGTTGGGAGCATTTGGCGTGTACCTTTTCGATATAAACGTGTTAGCTTTTGGCGGGCGACAGAGGTACAAGACAAATGACTGTGCTCGCCTCGAGCGCAGTATTTCGTAGAGTCAGTAGGTGTTCATCTGTATCAGTTTGCAAGAATTTTGTTCTTGGATATTTTCAACCATGCAATATATATGTGTGGTACCGTACAGTGATTCTGCCTGGATTTTCAGTTTGAGGAGTATAAACCTAAAATTCGGAAGCTGTAAGTAGAATTTTATGGTTTCTATTTATTTTTGCAGTAAATAATAATGCTTGCCAACTCCCATTAGGTGGATTCTGGTAGAATCCCTGGACTATAAGCTTGGGACACTTGTCTCTCTGCTCTTACGGGTGTTTGCGGAGAGAGGCAATCATCACGTCACAGTATTGTCGCTAGCGTAAAGAACCCTGGAGTGAATAATAACGCAACAATAATGTCTTGACAGTTTAATATGTTGCGACAATGTGACACAATAAATGTTTTAATTGATTATTAAGAAGAAATAGCACCTTACTGACTTCTCGTAACCTTTCTTTGTGAATTTTATGAAATGGTTAATGTGCGTATTACCAGAGGCGGCGTTAGGTGAGCGCGGGGCCTAGGGCAATAATGACCCCGCGGGGCCAAAGTACAAGTAAAAATTGCTGAGCGCTGAAATGTTACATCTAAAGCCGATATAGCAGTAAGCAACTTCCCCCTAAGTGCTTCCTCTCACTTCTTCCTTTCATTCCTAACCCTAAATTTATTACTAAATATTCTCCTTTTTAATGAACAACCGTTTCTTCTAAAACATAAACTAGAAATAAACTAGAAAAATACCAACTCGGAACGCGGGGCCTGGGGCGGTTGCCCCAGTTGCCACCCCCAAACGCCGCCTCTGCGTATTACACTGATCACCTAAAAGGAAGAAAAAAGTCTAATCTCAAAAGTAGAAAGTAAATTGGTATTTCTCTTTAAAAATAATAATAGGAAAAAAACTTTAGGTGAACGAATACCGAACCGTTGAGCACTAAATCACAAGTCCAATGCCTTACCCATTGTTTACTATTTGTTTATTAAATCGGAATTAGACATCAGAATCAGAATAAACGGAAAAGAAAAGATTACAAAAACATTAAGTGAAATTAAAGGTATAAAGCAAATTAAACAATAAGAATTCAATACAACCTATTTAAAATATAAAGGTATTGCTTTTTAAAACTTAAAAAATACTTTCGGTGGATGAGTACCTATTCCGCGGGCACTGAACAATAAGTCGAATGCGTTACCCTTTATGCCGTGGAGCCAACTAGCAACCAGTGCTTTCTGATAGCTTTTTACACCACTTCCACAAACGCCTAACATACGCCACTAATTACGTAATGTTAACACGTCATGATTGTCCTCGCCGCAGATAATCTTCTGCCCTTTTGTTCCGTTCTAACAGTAGTTCGGTTTGTTTAAAACAAGGAAACAACGCGTTTTACCCTTATAAACCTTTGAAAAAAAAAATAGTTAAGCCAGTAGCTTAACAGTGTAGCAGTGATGGAAATTTAGCCGAAGTATTAGTGAAAAAATAGCTGCTACACTATTCCCCCCCATCTCTATTTCGCACGGGCTTCAACGATTTACTATTTTTTTTTCTTTGTGTATTGAAGATGCGCGATCTCTTCCAAATATCAAATATGGCATAAACTAGATGTTCAAATTTTTCGGCTTTAATTGTCTTCTTCAAATTGCCCTATCAGAACAATGGTCTGATTTGACGTCACAGAAAGAATGACGCTCAGACAGATGTCACGGTTGAGTGACTAGAGATCACACTGACGAGGTAACATTCCCAACTGATCAGTCGATATTAACATGAAATATTTTTACTGTCTTTGTTAGAATGTACATACACCGGAAATAACATTAAAAGACCCATTTTTATTTAATATTTTTTTTTAAATTGTGAAATTAGTCATGCTTAAAGTGAGTTAAAAGCCGAAGTACACCCTTGTAGTTCACAAACCGTTAAGGAAATGAAGTATCGTAGTGCATTAATGTGGATTGGTGAGAAAGGGCTACATTTGGTGCATATCATCAACGTGACCGACATCTTGAAATCCATCATATCGGATGGATGTCATTTTTTTTAAATGGCAAGTTGGTCGTGTGACATATCAAACGAAACGAGAATAATTGCAGAAAGCCATTAGAGTAGTGAGATTTGACCCACCACTTACGATATTGGAGTTAACTTCACTTAAAGTTTGTCGCTTGATATATGAATAGATCACGCAGTACAACTTTGTTTCTCACAAACCGAGAATGAAATAAAGCGCAACGGATATATTATACTTATTTTATACTGAGATCTAAAGATAAGATGTAGCTATAGTAAATAATAAGCGAGAGGATTTTGAGAGAAAAAGATTTTAGCCTCAATTTTTGAAATACATATTACAGCGTGTATCTGACTAACCAGATAGACCTTTTTCCTGTGGGATACCCGGAAAAGTCGTTGCTGTAATCGTTACATAACATATGCTTAAATAACAGTTTTACAATATCCAGTTTACTTATTACATTCAGTCCTGCTTTATGTAACTTGTTATTGTTGCAGGTTTATAGAAAGAATAATGACAATGTTTCTTTACATAAAATTCTAGCGAAGCAGTCTTCATAACTGTCTTTCATGAATAAATTTCTTAATACTGAGTTCGATAGTTCGAGGTGCTATGGAGGCGTTACGAAAGTATATGGTAATACACAAATGCGGAATGATGGAAAATGGCTACATATTTATAGTTATTTCGGTGCAAAATGTTCAAATTATAAATGGTAACAATTCCTGAGTTTACAAACATTTATTAAATTCTTTAATAATACAGGGCTTAGTATACAGCGGCAAACTTTCAATAAAAATTACTCCAACACCGTAAGAGCTAGGCCAAATCTAACAACTCCAATGACGTTCTGGGAACATTCTCGCATTGTTTTTTATATGTCACATGACCCACTAGCCATTTTAAAAAATTGACATCCATCCCATATGGCGGATTTCTAGATGTACCACTATCCCACCAATCCACATTTGTGCACTACGATACTGAATTTCCTTGACGGTTTGTGAACTACAAGGCTGTACTACGATATTTTACTCGGTGCAAATATCAACAATTTCACTATTTCATAAATAATATTATATACAAATATGGCAAATCGTGGGTCTTTTAGTGTTATTTGCGGTATATATACATTCGAATGAAGACAATAAAAATATCTCATGTTAATATCGACTGATCAGTTGGGAATGTTCCCTCCTGAATTGCAGGTTTTCATGTCCCAATATGAAAATCAGAAGCGGTACAAATAAGCTTGCCCGCGGAAGTCGGGGCTCAGTTAGATTTAGTTAATCTAGGCTTTCAGTTGATTAGCAAGTAGCTACTCTACAGGCTATCTTGACTTAGATCACACTACAAGTACTTATTCCTTGGAATCAAACTTTCGGCTCCTGCGCCTGTCTTTACGGAGGAAAGTACTTTTAATCATGAATTCCGTTGATTTCCTTATGTACCCTATTTCCGTACCAAGTTTAGTCGATACAACAGTTTGAAGTATCGGTAGATTTCCTTCTGGGAACTACCTCAATGCAAGGTGTAACAGAGTGTAACATTCAAGGGTTTCTCATGTCGAATTTATCACAATGTCTAGTTGTAAATTTAATTAGTATGAATTCGATATTCAAACGTTGTATATTCAAATGAAATTCTAATGAGTTATTTATTGGCCATCTTACGAAACCTATGCTCTACCAAAACAACAATGTCTAGAATCAGAAACTAGTCTATTCTGAACTACCAGATTAGAAAAGATTAGTCTAACGTAGACAGATTGAATTGAGGAAACTACGCTGATAACTTCTGCTATGAAAACAATTCAAGGAAATTCAATCCTTTCAAAACTGATGAAAATTTCTCACCGTACCCATCATCCTTCGCGAACAGCGACTATCTTAATATTCGATTCAGTTTCAATATCTGTGGCAAGAAAACTAAAAGTACTATATAATAAAATATTTTTAAATTAGTCTACTAGAAACACAATTAGATGTACCACTATGATATTCGTAGGGAAGAGCTTACAGAAGTTTAGAATTCGACATATATTTTTATTTGTATTTTCAGGCTTCGTAATGAAGGTATATTTTGAGTTAATAGGAACATTCTATTAATTAGTAAATATACATCGATTACTAAATATTTCAATGTAAAGACAAAATATATATGCAATAGATTTTACAAAATCTCCACCATACTAGACTTACAATTACATACACATTATTAAACAATTTCGTGTCAATATAGTATTACTATCTTCCCATCATATTTGCAAGTTTATATCCGTGTTACATCATGAAATCAACAGGAAGAGTACAGGAAACTCAGGTCTCTCGTGGCGTATATATTCTGCGTACTAAACACTCTAACATCATTCGAACGTTCTCTGTGAACTGACAAAGTAGCTCCACTTAGAAATGGCTTACGTAAGTATATACGAGGAATTTAATATAATTATTCCACGACTCAACTTGTTAAGCATATAACATGAATTAAGTAACTAATTTACAATCATAACTTTATATTAACTTCGGAAGTGGCATCAATGAAATGCAAAAAAATATGGTATAAAAAATAATATAATTCTGTTAACCGCTGGGTGAACGTATGCTTGAAACTAGCACAGGAGCTCCAGCAGTTTGGCAAATTATAATTATTGCATTATGTGGTGTAATTTTGATAAAAATTGCTGTAGTTGAAATCAATAAAACCGCCACGGAAGGGAATCGTGGAATTCATTCATCTGAAAATCGCTACTTATAAATTGTCCAAATTTTATCTGAGCATGATGATATACAAAATTAAATGTTTGTATTGAATTTACATTTTGAAAAGAACAAAATTAAAATTGCACTCCACTTCAGTGTTTTAAAAGCAAGTACGTAATACATTTTTAAGATAATAATTGTTTTATATTAGGTATGTACGAATTGGATTATTACAATCATCTCGAGAATAATTCACGCATTGAGTATAAGATAAAGATGTTTAATCCGGAACTCGAAAGTTATAAAATATTAGGTGGAAAATATAGAAAAATCTTTTGGGGAGCTTGGTAAAAGAACGTAAATGTTATTCTGACCATTTTCTGTTCTTTACAAATTGTACTAAATAAGGAGACTTGTTTCATCATGTCGCAATTGGAAACGTCAATCAACATATAAGAATTTGTAAGAAGATAGTTCAAAAAAATTGTTCACTGCACTGATAGGGCCAGTAACTGCGAGATCAGTACTTCTTTCGCTTTAATTATAGTGATATATTTCTTTCTATATTTTTCTTTAAGCATACATCTACATAGTATTTCTGTAAAAGAAAATAACAGCCAACAGTTTCTAATGATTAGCATGAGGTACTGAAAACAATCTGAATTTTCCAAAATACGAAGAGAAACAACAAAATTCCTCCACAATGGCAATATTATATTTTCTTCTTAGCGTAGGAAAAGATATTTAAAATCAATACTCTTCTCATCTGTTTGATAATTAATATAATTTTATTTTTGTAAAATTTGCATGATTAGATATATAGAATTAGCCTGTATGCATAACACTATCTGTTTAGGGAAAGATAGTGGTTGTGGATCTAAGTCAAGGTACCATGCAAAGTATTACAATACACAAGTAACGTAGCAGTTCCCAAATTAAAACTCTGTAAAATATTTAGTCATGCGCATGATATGAAACCATGTCAGGTGCATCAGGGCTGATGTCTACGCGTTTCTTATAGCTACTAGCTCACTAGGACTATATATAATATTAAATAGCTACGCTCAATATTTTAGTTAACGTTTAAACTAACAACCGTTATGCTATTCACAGGTTTACGTTGCTGTATTTGCTCTTCTGGCTTTTGCCTCTGTTGAAGCTGGAGTCATAGGAGTAGGTACAATCTTATCACCAGCAAGTGTATCAGGAGGAAGTGTTTTGACTCCTACTTCAGTTTCGTCTGCTACCACCGTCAACGCCTCTCCTGTGATTGGAGCACGTGTTACATCTCCACTTGCACTGACTGTTCCCACTATTGCTGCTGTTTCGTCTCCCTTAGCAATATCTTCCCTGGGATCTGTGGCTCTACAAGCTCCAGTGGTAACATCTTCTATTGGATCTGTGGCTCTGCAGGCTCCCGTAGTAGGACCTTCCCTTGGATCTGTGGCTTTGCAAGCTCCTCTTTCAGTTGGAGTACTTTCTTCACCTGTTGTTGGTGCTTTAGGTTCTCCTTTGATTGGAACTGGCCTTGGAGCAGCAGTTATCAAGGGTTGAAAAGAATACGTATAGTTAGGAGAACTCCAAGTTTTCGAAGGAAATTTCGAAATGTTCCCGGAGAAGATAATCTTTTAATTGTAGATAATTTTCAGAAGGAATAAAATATTTAGTATTTGAAAAAAAAGGTACTTGTTTTTCCAACTGATTTGCTTGTTAACTAATGTCTATAGAGTATGTAAACGTATCTATTGATATACAAATTATGTTTCTTTGAATTGATATTTACCTCCTAAAGAAACATACAAACGTCCATGGAAATGACCTACTGTAAGGCTAAAGGTCGTTTGTAACCATTGCCTTACTGAGCACCTACCTGATTTGACCTTGAAATTCCCTGCACTGAAATTTTCTCTAATTTCCATGTCATTGGTATGGGTTTTCAATCATTTCTGCCTATAACACGAGGATTTCTGATGTTATTGCATTTAATTTTATCACTATGTTATAGGGTTGAAACTTAATATGATTAGAGTCTATTAATATTTACGATTTAAAGTTTCAAATTCCAACTTATATTGCCTTTAGTTATATTATGTTTACGGGAGCCAAGAATTAAAGGCAGTTTCAAATATTTTTTAGAAAACAAAAAGGAGAAATACTGAACTACTTAATATACTAATGTAGTATCGTCAATAATTTGCGAAGTGATGGCATGTGCCTCGGCCTATTAGAAAAGTCCTCATCCCGCCTTGTGGTTGTGCGAACGGACATGCACTGCTATTACCGTTGCCAGTAAAGCGGGATATTTGGAACTGAATATTACCAACGTTTCAATAACTTATTTATTATTGTTGTTGATTTTGTCACTCCATTTGAGAAGGCGATTTATATTGGAAAGGCCTTGTTTATATATAGAGATTCGTAGCGACAACATCGAATATGCAGTATCAATAAGGGGCCATTTCATGAAATCTAAATGTTGTATAAAGTATTTGTAAGTGACACCCAATTACCTGCTCTTTGACACACATATCACTTCTTTCCGCTTTCATTGTTTCTGTCAAATTTTATAAAATAATCTTTTATTTTAATCCACATACGATACTTCGTGCCATATACTTTAATAAACAGCATATCGAAGTTTCGTGAAATACAGAAACTTCAAATACTTACGTACTTTTTATGCACTCTCCCTGGTGGGTGAGTGGTAACGTTCGCTGCATTGTAATCAAGGGGTCCCGGGTTCGATTGTCGGTGGAGACACAAGTGGTTCGGGGCTCACGTTAAAATGTAGGTCCCATTCTTAGTAGCTTACCAGCTCGTTTAGGACGTTAATAACAATTGAAGCGTACAAGGAAATAAGGGATCATCGACATTTTACGAAGTTTTCAGGAGAAACGTTTTACACATTCATTTCTGTATGCAGATTTTTGTTAACATTTATTCTGTTTACGCGTTTACTATGTAAAAAATGCATTCCCTCACCAAATAGCAAGTTCATCTGAAAGTACCACTGAAGGGCAACAGATGGTGTTAAGATCTTAAATTGGTGGAAACTGCAATAAGTGTACCCCTTCTTTCCGTGTACCCTTTAATTCACTCAATCTATTTCTGCAATAACTAATGATAAGTTTCCAATTACCAATTGGTAAATACATTGGAATGAGGTCATAGCAAAATTCTAATTTTGGAAAAAGTTTAAACGTTAGGAATCATTCGTACCGCCCATACAATTAATTTTGTCTTTTTACTAGGAAGCACTGTAACCGTCTATAGTAAGACAGCGCCAAGTGCGGATTGAATTGGCGTTACTATTGATACAGCCTTGGTGAACAGTGTGTATGATTTTTAATTGTGTGGAACATAACATATGGCGCCCAGATTGTCAAGTTTATACCTTTCACTTTCATGTTGTTTTTATCGAAGATATATTTGTTTCATTTAATTGTTTATATTAGTTGAGTCATACGAAAGAGTCTAGAATTGATAATTACAGCTATGTTTTCTTTAATAGGTCTCTCCATATGTATAACATAAAAGTTCACACATTATTAATTATGTAAATAAACAATGTAGAGCAATAAGAAGACACTAAAACATTGCAAACAATGATATTAAGTTTCTTTCTGTTACTTATTTGACACATAAACATTTCTTTCTAACAATATTATATTGTATTATTCTATCATGTTTAACCACAACTACTAACATGTGCCCAAAACTACAATATGTTATCAAACTTAAACACTGACAAATGATTAAAAATTGGATCAGCATGGAGAAACATTCTCGAAGGAAAACTGAAATGAATTTTGGCTCACTCAGGTTTAAATCCTACTTACGTATTATAGCAAATAACATTCGTCTTGATTTCACTTAATTCAGTCAAACGAGTGTAGGGCTGATATTTAAATAAGTATAAGCATTCTCCAAGCACAGAGTAACCTCGATAAAATTTTGAGGAGCCTTTGATGTTCTGAAACGTTTTTAAATTGTTTGGAACCGAATAACGAAATACGTGTCTGAAAAGAATCTTTCTTTGCCTGTGATGGGCACAATATTACACAGGAAATAAATAAAAGCTACTCAATTAAAATAAATACAAATAACTAAAAAATGACAGAAAGAGTCCTTGTCAATATCACTTCTTAGCCTTTCTTGACAGACTTCAACTTCTTCTTTCAGAACGGTCAAAGTATATACTCTGATGTGTTTCACATCGAAGTTCATCGTACCATCAAGGATACCTGAAGAAATTTGTAACTAGGCGTTAGAAATTTGTAGTACTGACCTAAAAGTTTGAAAACCCAGCCAGCTAGTCCGTTCTCTGGAAGACAATGCGCTCTGAACTATTCTGTAAAAGCTTCTGATAACAATACTAGCAGGTGATAAGCAGTACGTTTAGCAGTGCTAAATTGACTCTTCATGGTCGTTAAAGCTGTAAAACAGGCGGAAAGAAGACGTTCGGAAGTTTATACCATGATCATTACACTTTTAATCTGAGGACTACATTTCGACATAGCATGTGATGGAATCGAAGTCACCGAACTGCCTTTAGCAGCAGTTCTGACCAAAGACGAACTGCTAGAGACAATAATCGGAAGAAGCGTCCCACTGTACAATGTTGAACATCTATTCAAATTGCTTAAGCTATAAAACTATGTATGAAGGAGGTTACAGCAGCGCCTGCCCACATTTGTGGTTCAGAATTTAATGATATATTTCTTATGGGAACACTGTTAGACAGTAAGATAGAGTCAATTCTTG
Source organism: Lepisma saccharinum (assembly GCA_022664845.1). Taxonomy (NCBI): domain Eukaryota; kingdom Metazoa; phylum Arthropoda; class Insecta; order Zygentoma; family Lepismatidae; genus Lepisma; species Lepisma saccharinum. The sequence continues at coordinate 78,337 of JAGDQP010003919.1, read as the reverse complement.
AGTACAATTAGCAATTATTTATGTGCTAATTGACTGAAGTTAATTGGGACTGACTGAAGTTACGATCAAAGGAGAATCTAAATTCTTCTGGTTTCCAGAAGGATCTATATCATTCTTCTTTGTTTTTCCGTGGTATGGAATCAGCTTCTCACCCGAGATCAAATATACTTATCTGAATCCCATTTGTTAATGGGTAGCTTTAGAAGCTAGGTGTCCATGTTATGGCAGATGTACTAACACTTGGAGCATTTGTAAGCTCCTCTGAACGAGGAAGGGCACTAGTAAAATCTGAAATTACAATGGTTTTTAGCTCAGGTTGACGATGCTCATAATTTGCAACTGCCACCAAGTGCATTGCGCCAATTTCTGAAGCCGAAGGTTTTGTTGTCAACTTCGTTATTTCTCTGCTGGATTGAAGACGGGAGCCTGGAGTTGTGCACTTTGTTCCTTCCATGCTCTCAAAAGTGTGCCCGTCAATAGTTGCAACAAAAATCAGCGTTATCGAACATAAATTGCATAAATGTGTCAGGTAAAATTGTACTGGGGGGATGGAAAATCTCTGAAAACTCGGTTTTGGGGTGGCATTTTCAATCCAAGACAGCGGCTTTTTCAAAATGTTTTAATATTTACCTAAAATACACGTGATAATACACCTGTATGCCAAATTTCGTATCTCTACCTGAAACGGTGTGGAAAATGGATTTTTGGGCCTGCCATTTTGGATCCAAAGTGACGTCTTTGAAAATACTATTCGTAATATGTTTGTAGCCTACTAGTGATGATGTATCTTCATACCAAATTTCACTTCAGTAGACCCAGCGGTTTAAGCTGTGTATTATTTGGCGGCCTTCTTGGATCCAATATGGCGACTATTTCAAAATGTAAAATTTTTCTAAACAACTCTTGATAATACACCTTTATGCTAGATTTCGTAACTCTAGGTGAAAAGTTGTGGAAAATTTGTTTTGAGGTCCGCCATTTTGGAGACCTTTGGTAATATTTTCATTACCTACTAGTGATTATACACCTTCATACCAAATTTCATTTCAGTAGCACCAGTGGTTTAGGCTGTATTCTAAACAACAATGCGTTTGTCGGATATATTGGATCCAAGATGGCGACTTTTCAAAATGTCGGACTTTTCCCTTTACCTACTTTTGGTAATACACCTTCGTACCAAATTTGTTTTTTCTAGTTCTAGTAGTTGGGCCTGGGTACTTTGATGATCATGGGGCTATATATTATATACACTCGCTTTGCTTCGCTGGGGGCGCTGACCTAAAATCCAAGATGGCGGCAGGTTGCCAACCCCCCACCACCAAGGTTATTTACTATGTTCAAATGGAATCCCGCAAGGACATTTTAAGACAATTTCCAGAACTATAAGATTGTTTTCCTTTTTCAAGACCTTAAATGACTTGGCTTTTCTCTGTAGTTCCCAGCTTTCACACTAGGATTGTTTCTAATTATTTTTTTCTAAAATCATATATTCTTGTCTTCGTTTCGCACAATTCACTGAAGAGTCTTTTCCTTTCTGCCTTTATGCATTATTGAGTACCTTTGCTTCTTACGTACTAGTTTCACATAAAAACTAATTAGTTACCTAATATTTTTAATTTCAATTAGTAATGGAATTTTATTTTCAGTTCGATATTAATTAAATTGACTTCCTTCATGCAAAGTGTAACACACGCGGTTGAGAAGTTATGTATTTATCTTTCTGATTGTATAATCGTTTGCACTTCCCTTCAACCCATGATTGCAGTTTGTACTTTAATTTCCCTGTTCTGTGTTTTCAATTCTGTCTCTGTCCTTTCCCATCCTTCTCTAGCTCTCAAACTTGATGTGCTGGATTCTTTACTCCTTTCGTTGAAATCATGCGTTATATAATTTATTGTGATTACTTTTCTCCTAACAAAATCTAATAATGACTTCTTTCTTTTCAATAGTACTTTACTCCATAAGAAATGACCGAATCGAATTTAAATTTACTGTAATATACAAATGATGATCTCATGCACGTAGAAACATTCCATTCCATTGAAGTTAATTAATCTGACAGCAACGGAGTTTTACCAGCTTGAATAACTTTCACCAATGGGCACAGAATTAACTCTGTCTTTTCGGGTTCGTTAATATTTGAGTTTTCTCCATTATAATGTACAGCATCAATTCTGTCCCTTCTGTTAATTTTGTGTTAGTCGTTATTTTCTCTCGACTCATAATCGATAGATTAGCATCTACTCTTTCTGTGCGCGTGGTTAAGGGTCCTAGACTTCAAGCTCCCAAATTGTTGTCGGTATAATCTGTAAGACCGTTCTTTAAACAAATAAATATCAAATATCCCGGGAGAGATACCCCCGGGACCCCAGTTACCATATTTGGAATGTTATTCAATAGAATGCACTACCAATGTAATGTGAGTGTCATTTGTGTCGAGATCTCAGCGGGCAGCACAAGTGGTGAGGATTGAATGTTTTTAAGTTGTTTTTTTTAGCTAATATAGGAAAGTATGGCACGTTTTCGCATCATGATCTGATATTAAATAATACAGAATCTTCAAAAAATACACTATTAATTAATTTTTGTAATCGAAGTGGCCAAAAAAAGGTCAGCAGAAAAGCCGTTGTCAGTCCTCACTGTTTTGTCCATTTTTTTATACTTAGCGGGAAAGTACTGAGTTCAAAGTCTCTCTAGGCAAAATGAGAAACATGCCCCACTTATCTCTGGAAGAGATGACCGACCACAAGAAAGATTTAATTCTGCGTCATATAATTTAAATCTTACTTGCCATTTTAAATTATCACTGTTATCTTTTCTGTCACTGACGGCCGGTGTACTATTTGATGAAAGATTTAAAAATCTTATCCCCATAAATTTTGACCTCCAGTTATCAGTATTCTTATTGGTGTTATGTAACACTGCTGCGTACATGAATATTCGATGGATTTAAGCTCCGTAGAAAAAGTATCAAACATGGTTTTTAAACATACCTGAAACATACCGACCTAGGCTTCCAGGTGGTAACGTCGCGAACTTCGGAACGACAATGGGTAGGTACGTGCATTGCAATCCCACATCCAACCATGCAGACTGAGGTTTTTCAGGGTTTTATATCAGTTACATCAGGTGAAATCCTGGATAGTACCTTCAAACTCGGCCCTGAACTATTTGCTTCCTATATCCACTCCCTTTCCATATCTTGGCCTGTGCCATAGTTACTCAAAGGGAGGAAAGTAACATTGAAAATACAAAACAAAGAATATATCGAGTGAAATATTTGTGTTGATGTGCTGACAACATATTGGTCAACATTCTTTAAACAATGGTAATATAGTGTTTTACGTACCGAGTGTTAATATACTAAAACCTTCCCCTTACGTTACGAAGTCTACCGGATCGTACGATTCGCCATAGTATTTTCAATGTTGTAGCAATGTTGCATTGGTTAAAACCAGTGTTTTGTTTTTGTAAACTAAAGTTTATTTTCATATGCTATATTCTTAAACGTGTTTTACATTGACTACAGAAATCACAATGTTAATAAAGTTTCACATTGGTTAAAAAATTATTGAATACAAAATTAATAGTTTTGCAAGTAAATATAAAAAGGCAAGCCCCAGTACTTAAGACCTGCATTATCGTGGAGAATATTTGTTATTTATGAGTGTTTTATTACCTTTCAATTGTTTCTAATTTAAACGAGGTTAGTATAAGAAATAAATTGAGGAAAATATATTATATATCTTTTAAAACATATTCCCTATATCGTGGATGAGCCAGAAAAATTGTCAGGGATTTTTTCTTGTATTTTAGCCATATGCAATGATGTTAACAAATGTAACCTATCAGATAAACGGCCGGTTTTACCAACGCTGGTTAAACAATTAACAATCTGTTAAGCGCACTTAACGTCTAATTAAAAGAAATAACTGTTTCTCCAACACCGGTTAACACTAACTTAAAGCTCCCGTTAACTTTAATAATCCGAATTTTTGTGATTAATTATTTAACAGTACGATAGTGATGTTGTTACTCAGAAGTTTGAAAAGATAAAACAAAGGGAAAGAAAGTAAAACATACAATTACGTGCTAATAGAATAAATATATACTTTCGCACACTACAGTTCAATAAGTTTTATCATCGGAAACCATATTTTAATTAAATAAATTACTAAAATGAAAGTCATGGGTTGGTGCAATTTGCAATGCTAATATCAGGACTTGGTGTTAGCTCTATTCGTTGTTGGCTTCGCATGCCGATCCAGGTGGCTGAGCGGTCTAGCGCGCTAGTCTGTCGAGTCAAGGATCGTGGGTTCGAATCCCGCCTCGGGCATGGATGTGATTTTAACTGTGTTGTCCGTAGTTAGGAAAAATCAGTTTAAAGAGTTGCCAGAGTTGTAAGAGTTAAATCAGTTGGGTGGCGCATTCGGTTAGGGTGCGTTTCACCTTAACAAAAAAATGAAAAAAAGTTGTGTAATTCGTTAAGGCTGTTGTCCTACAGCAGTTTATATTTGAGTTGCTATGGTTCGAACCCTGGTCAGGAAAAATATATTTTTTTCCTTTCACTAAACGTAAAAGGAACTTAAATGTGATAGTTATTACATAATATTTTGCTTCTTAAATGCTTTTTATACATTAAAATTGAATTCAATCTATTTACGTATTTTGCGAAATTAAAATGAACCAAGCGTTCAATATTTTCCGGAACAGTCACGAAATTTAACACTTTGTCTCGCCCTTTTAGGGTTCAGCTGGAACTCTGATTTATCCCGGGTTTCTCCAAATATTTCCAGAAAATCTAAATGAATGAAAGGAGAGAATAATTTTATTAAAAATTACAATGCTTTCCGCTAAAATTACTGTTAATTATACTCTAGCACCAAGATGGTAGGGACTACTTAATAGTTTGTATAGAAATTATATATTACGTTTTAAAAGTAAAGCAGGTTACAGTAAATTCAGGTTCCTGAAAGTACGTTCTTTCAGTATGCCCAATATGACTTTCCGATTCTGTGTCTCAGATTGGGGTGCGAAAAATCTGAATACCTGATGTGAAATGTAGATACAGAAAAGAAAAGTAAACACACAGAAACATGTCCCTATGGTCAAGTGACTCAGGCCCAGGTTTCCTTCTGAGCGGTGGGAATTCCGCCAGGATGTTCAGTTTGTGGGGGTTAAAGTCAAAATTGGGAGGGTGTAAGTGAAATTTTGAACGGTTTCTATCGAATTTTGACATACTTTTTTTTTAAGTTTGTGGTCGTTCTCGAGGATTTGGGGGGAGGGTGTGGAGGAATCACTGCTCAGGGTGCATACTGACAAGTAAAGTACCCGAAGTGAGAACTCGAGTTGCTCCCCATACAACACACGGACATCCCATGGATATCCTTAGGACATCCTTGGAGGAAATGTCGTATGTCCATAGCATGTCCGAAAAAGATCCCGCGGACATCCATACGCAACTCCTGTAGACATCGGACGGACGTCCTTTTAGGTACGCAAGGGACATTTATAGGAGATGTAGGGATGTCCATCGGACATCCGTACGCAAGGTTTTAGGACATTCTACGGACGTCCTTTTTAGATCCGCAACGGACATTTGAAGGACAAATATGGATATCCATCAGACATCCGTACGCAAGGTTTTTGGACATTCTATGGACGTCCTTTTTAGGTCAGCAATGGGCATTTAAAGGACAAATACGGATGTCATCGGACATCCGTAAGCACGACTTTTCGACATTCTACGCATAACCTTTTAGCAACGTACCTTTATAGGACCTGTATAGAGATGTCCATCGGACAGCAACGAATTCATAATTTCTTTAAATGTCCCATCCAGGCCCGGTAACGAAGTAACGGTACTGCAAACATGGCATTAAAATTTCTATCCCCAACTTGTTTCACAGACGCCGGAAGCGTTCCTGTCGTTAAAAAAAGTATATTCACAATGCTACTTTTAAGACGCTTACTTGGTCGGTGTTTATTACTTACTCAGATAGCTTCTATCACCGGATAAATACATTATGACCGGATAAATAAATACAGTACAGCGAATTGGAACACATGACGTCTTGAATTCAATTCAATGTGATCAACACAATGTTACAAATCGTAAAAGACACGGTATACGCGAAACGTTATTTAACCTACAGAGCATGTGTGGACTTAAAACATAAGTGGATCTAACTCACTCTCATTGTCTTAAACACAAATGAATAATATATATCTTAAGAGGAAATGTCAGTGCAAGAGAGGAAATTCTGCAAACCCATCACAATGTGGTAATTTTACATATTTTACAGACAGTTCAGTTGCTGGCCAGGTTCGTAAATCGGACAAATTCTTACAAAAATGAACGCCTATTAAATATGACTTGCATTGTATAGTGTACTAGTGATAATGTAACCTAACCTAACCTGAACCAACCTAACCTAAACTAACCTAACCTAATCTATTCTAACTTAACCTAAAATATAGAACCTAACCTGAATTAACCTAACTTAAACCTATCCTAAACTAACCTAAGCTAAGCTAACCTAACTTTACCTAAACTAACACAACCTGAGCTAACCTAACCTAAACTAACCTAATCACACCTCACCTCATTTAACCTAAGCACGCGTAACCACATTAAACTCTATGTCAGTCAAATGTGTAGAATTTTAAATGCACAAGTTTAAAAAACGATCTAATCTGACTTTTCTAGCCTAACGTAGCCCTATGTCAATGAAGTGTCTAGAATCTCAAAATGCATAAATACTACGGCGTAAGAGAGATCGTTTGCGTAGATTCCAGGTGGGAAAAGCAATTAAAAATGATGTGTAGAGTGATTTTCATGATATGGGTGTTGGAGTATATATACCATATAGTGAAGAAATCGGTAAAATGCGTTTGTCGTCGTAGCGCCTTAAGTTGTGAGGTAAGGGGGAGAAAAGGAACAAACGTTGCAAGTTTCAAAATTCTAGCACTATCTAGCAAACTCTGGCACAACATTCCGTCTGACGCTGAGTTGCACTATCTGCACGTCTATGGAAATTAAAAGTGGCCTTGCCGGTAACGTTCTATAGATAATTCGCTCACCCGGTATAAAGGCAACGGGTACTCTTACGGTCAATAATGAAAGCCGAAAATAAGAAAAGACACTGTTTTTTTTAAAGTCCTTTGTAAATTCAGTAGCGTGTACTGTACTGTATTGTACTTTAACATTATAATGGTAGGCCTATGTTTGAAAAATTGTTGTTGTTTTTTTTAAAATAAGTTGCTCTTTTAACGTGTTGTACAATACCAAACTATATACAGTATGTCAATCACTATGTTTCTGGCCTAACCGAATTTTCGTTTAACCGAATCACTCTTGGACCCATCAGATTTAGCTAAATGAAACTAAATTGTATATAAGCAATTTCATATAAACAAATATCGTCACTGTAATTCTTCAGTTTTTCTTAAAAAAAAAAAATGTTACACGAAATATATAAACGTACTCGATCGGCTGGAATAAACAAAAACCAATGAAAGCGCATTTCAAATTCACCAGTAACGTTTCAACAAATGACGATCAGATTCCGTTTCTGATAGCTTTTTAGAGAAAATTAAATAGCAGATTTCCCCAAATAATTAGTTGTACCACAATGCTCAGAGAGCACTTCCAGTAAAGGCAGTACATATTTTCTCCAATTTCCCAACATTATTTCTTTTCGTCTTTGAGTCTATCTTCACACTTATATCTGGAAGGAAAATACTGAACATTGTAGGACATAAAGAGGATGTCCGAGGGATATCCGGGATGGATATAATTTGGACGTCCTGTTTCGGATGTCAGCGGACATCCCATGGATATCCCATCATATCCCGGATCTCTTCGGACATTCGGGATGTATTTTGGACATCCGTCGGACGTCCGGTGATGTGTGGGTCATCAAGTGAAACCTTAAATTGAAGCTAGTGATGAGTATAGTACACCTGTGAAATCCTAGTTGCAGAGCTCCAGAAATAAAAAGATTATGGCGGGTCAAAGTTCAAATAGAAAGCGAATTGTATTGAAAAAAGTCACAACGAAAGGCAGAACAAAAGTCAGAAGGACATGGTTTTGAATTGAAATGCGATTCATGTGAAGGAAAGAGGCACGTACAAAGTACTACACATTGATACAAGCAAGTCGTCAATGAAGGCGTGTGATAAGCATATACTTTGCTCACAATGAGCACACTTGACTAAAGAGATGTTCTCACATGAGGTCTTGTAACACTCTTCACGTATATTAGAATCAAAACAATAATCCAATGGAGAAATCCAGGGCTCGGGCTCCTCATCCAAGTAGCCGCTTTTGTAAAACGCAAACCTGATCATGTTGCGAAATCGTGAGGCGCTGACTTCGAAGAGAGTGAAGGACTGCATTCGTAAAATGCTATCCCGATGCCAGAGATTAATTTCCGAGGAAGCGATAACTGTGTCAGTAATGAACCTGATAAATGATTTATATGGACGGAAGAACTAAACATCAAGTGATTGGATGAAACCAGTGCAACCACCAGGAATTAAACGTTTGAACAGTGTTATCTGATTAGGGCATAATTCATTTGATACGTTATCATCCTTATTTGCACTCCATGAATCCAGCAAAAGCAAGACTTTATCACGATCTTCAGGCAGGCTATTCCAGAATACAGAATAAAACTCTTTTAAATCACTTTTGTTCAAGTTTGCAGTCTTTCCTGGATGGGACACTATGTTATCGGGATCTTTTTGCTTATTTCCTGGAAATTGACCACTGGATTCGGATACAAGAACGTACATCGGACGCAATATTTCACCATCCATGGAAATAACCGGCATGATCATATATGAATGAGTAGTAGCACTGACTGATCCAAATGCACCTATTACAACCACCGTACCTTTAGTCCTTGAGTCCTGTATGCATGGAGTTCCTTGTCAAATCGACTTTGATCAGCATTTAATACTTGACGATTATTCAGGTCTTCTAGTAACATAAGTTCTTTCATGGACGTACTAAATGTCGTAGATAAGTGATTTAATTCAGCCTCTTTTGATTTCCACGTTTTACTAACAGTATGCGTGATAGAACGACTGACGATATTGTTTCTCTTTTTAAAATTAGACAGCCAGTGACGAGATGCCTTGAATCGTAGAGTATTATCAGGATCTAGATCTTTACTTATCTGAAGAGCCCAAAAGCGAAGAGTTCTGTCGTGTATAATTGCACATCTCTCGACCATTTCTTTGAATTTATCGTGAACTGCTGCATTAAGTTTCTTATAACTGGGTTTTTGCCCCTTTTTTTTCATATTCAAAGAGGGTGTTTTTCGATTGAATTAATCTATACTGTGACTTGACGGATGAAAATTTGCTTCGTTTCATTTCCGGGTTCTCATTGTGTGTCCAAAACATGTAAGCTGCTTCTTTATAATCATCGTCCAAGATGTGTTTTTGTTTTTTTGGCTAAGGCTGATATTCTTCACCTAAAGAAGCTACAGGTGTCGGAGACTCTTGATGTGTTTGAGAACCTTGCGATGTACTTGGCATTTCCTCATCAAAGACGTCATCACCGTAGTCTCCATCATCGCTTTCATCACTGTTACCAGCAAATCCAAGAGTTCTAACTTCTTCTATGATTTCCATCTTGTCCTCAAGTATCTCCACTATTTGTTTGTACAATGAATCTTCAAACCTATTCATTCTCCTATTAAAAAATCCATATTTCTCATACAGAGCATGAACAATAGCACCTGCTTCCATTTTCTGGAACGAAAAGAAAAAAGAACTGTTATTGACATCAATAACAGGAGCAAACATGCACAAGGAGATTCATACACGAATAAAAGAAAGCGGGATATCAGGCAGAGAGAGGGATATCATTCTACACATTACATTAATTGGGAGCAACGTACGACGTATTACCATCGGGATAATCAGCAAAACATGGACATCACAAGCAGCTAAATTCGCTTTCTCTTTTAACTTTGACCCGCCATAACCTTTTTATTACTTGAGCTCTGCAGCTAGGATTTCACAGGTGTACTATACTCGTCACTAGCTTCAATTCAAGGTATTACTTGATGAGCAACTCGAGTCCTCACTTCGGGTACTTTACTTGTGAGAATTTTTGTTCACTCGCTCATATTGTGCCGGGTTTCGCCGGGACAGTACTTTTTATTGGATTATTAGGTTTTCAGAAAGTTTCATGGGCAATAATTTTAGGGTCTAATAATTATATTTTAGGATTTATCTTTAGACAGTAACACAGTATCCTTTAAGCAGAATTTTGTGAAGTCAAAATAGCTCACCAAAATATCAACATTAGATTCCATGTTTGAAATTCGAAACGCTTCTTCTTTAGACAATGCATTGAAATGTATATTATGTTATAGCCCATTAGCCGGAACACACGTGACATTTCTTTTGTTTTCGAAGCTGATAGATGTTTTCATGTGTGAAATTTTAATTTGGAGATAAGGCAAAATTACCTTATCTTTAAAAGCAAAATATCCTTCTGAAATATATAAGAAGTTGTTGAAAACCAACGTTTCCATCTATGAAGAAGTCAGAGAGACGCTATGGGATTGGATCTTTACTACTTCTTTGCACCGAACAGAATACAAAGAGAGTGCGCGTTAATTCTTTCGTAATTAATATAAAGGTAGTAGAAAAAACGAATAGAGCATATATAAAATGTGTGCATTGTTATCAAATGCAATCAACATTCGAAGTGGAGAAACTAATTAAAGGTTACAACGTTTTACAAGTAAGTAATTGGGTTCATTTACAATTTACCTATTGCAAGATGCCTCTACACAAATATTAGGCTACTTGTAATTGGCTAAGCACTTAATGCCTACACCATGCAGGATGAAAACAGAGCAATTAACGGCCCCCCTGGGACACGGTTGCAGAGAAAATAATGATTTACTGACTTAAAACACAAAGTGATCGATCCGAAAACCCACGGCAAAACATTAATAAGGAATATGTTTACATTGGTAGCCACTAGCCATACAAGCCATGCAGCGACGTTACATTCCATTAATAAGATTGTCAACCAATTATATTGGTATCCAGCTCCATTGTTGCTGAAGAGCCATTTAAAAATTTTGCAGGCTTCGTGGAGAAAGGGACCACCCAAGCATATACCCAAAAGTTCCCACGTACGTTCGGTAGGATTAAGGCCCTGACTCACATAGCCAGTCCTTTGATCTGGTGCCTTTCTAAGTCATGTCATCTAGGCGTACACTATGGGGAAGGACTGAATCGATGAATTTAAGAATGATAATATTCCACCTGACATTAGATTTGGGAAACTAAAATGAAAACTGTTTTACAGTTAAAATAATGATCAAAACTATTAACCAGTAATTACAAAGTTATGCCAAAAGTCCGAAAAACACTGGATAATTATAATGTTTTTGGTTTCGACCATTAATTTAACCTCAAAACATTTTTTTCCATTTAGTTTCTCAAAACTAACGTCAGCTAGAATATTATTTTTTTTTATATCATTCTTCCATCTGCATAATGTTTAACATAGCGATTCAAACAATCATTCCTACATTGATAAACTATTATAGTTGCACGCAGAATGACCCCGCACTTTCTTCAAGAAAGACGACACCGCAAATATATACACCTGCACATCCACACATGTCTCGTTCAACGATCTTGGACAGATGGTAACATGCCTCTGCTTCCCAACAGATAAGTCTCAGACACAGTGAACGGAAAATCAGGACTCATCACTGAAGCCTAATGGCATCCACTTCCCATGGGTCCAATTCATATGCTTAATGCTTATTTAAATGCTTCCTTCTATATTGGTGAGAAAGTGAATAACACAGCCGTGATCTTCCGACGACTTTCATGTTGTCTGCGAACTGTAGTTGGTCGTCGGATGGTAGCAAGAATGTTTACACGTAGCATGTACTTACATTTATATGTCAGTGTAGTTTCTTTGACCGATGAAAAGGATATATCGGTGGTCAATGGCCAAACATAAATTCGACTGACATAATCTGTACCTCAATGAGACATTCTATATTCCTTGGAATGTTTTCTAAACCCTACTGACAATTGAAGCGCGGATATAGAGCTACTTAGCCACATTATCCTATCGTTGTTAAGTTTATAATGTCTCGTCGGTACGCCAGCGCAACAGATCGGCCGAATGTAGCGCTGTTTCCATATTCGACCATTTTGATTCACGAAAGCTACTCCTCTTCACTGCACAGACATTCTAGCCAGTGCTGTCAGGTGGAGGGAAAATTCTAAGAAAACGGGAAAATCTGGGCCGAAAACAGGTGAAAGGGAAATAAATAAAATCGGAAAATTTTGTTGAATCTTTTTGTCACATTTAAAAAAAAAAAAAAAAAAACATTAATTTTTAAAGAAAACTTAGAATCTGGGAATATTTTTTTTTTACAAAAATCAGAATTTTTTTCAACATTTTGAATTAAATATTGCGACAGGAACTTGAAAACACTGATTCTGGCGGATGTATTAAGTGCCTGTGTATATCGGACTTAGTATGCTAAAAGTGGGTTAGCATTGTCGATATCTTTCATCACTTACCTTCAAAATATAATCGTTAGTGAAGTTGTATTTTTTTTTCAAGATACAGATATACTTTTACTAAAAGATAATCCCTGTTTTGTACAACGTTTTCTAGTTATTTTAATTTATATAGTTTAAAGATTCGCTGTTAGACGGTTAGACTTTAAGTAGAGAACAACAAACAATTACACATATAGTATGAGTAATCTATAGTTGATTTTCTTATATTTTAATATTGAATAACTCATCACACTATTTTTGTGTGTAATAGATGGAGCCAATGTAGATAAATCATTTTTAGATAAACTAATTTCAATTTATTAATTTTTGAATAATTGTAACTACATTATTTTATAACCAGTTAAGTAACTGTAGATATTAAACTGTGCGTCTTATTGATATGTACACTGAGATTCGTGTAAAACAGTCGATGGTGCCATGTCGCCAGTCCAATAAGTTACACACTGTAGTAGTAACTGACTAAATACTTAAATAAACGCTTCGTCTGTGTTCCTACGTTGTTCAAATTTTAAATTTTCACAAATGTTCTTTTGATGATTTAATATGAGCGTGCAATAATACATTAAATTGATCTACGCGTTAATTTTGTCACTCACTGTTTGTTTGTTAGATCACTACACTGACTTAATCAAAGTGTTTTGGAGCTTTTATACTGTAACAACTTCAATGTGAAAAAGATCATACTAGCTAATTGGTCTGACTTTCAGGTTTGAAAACATTGCAACGTTATATTTTAACTATACTTCGTATATTAATGCCGGGCAGTCATGTTAAAATTTCCATCTGTCTTCTAGTAGTCATGTATCGTGAAGCTGGTTTTAGAATGGGTTCACGAGCTTCGGGGGACGGGGAAGGGGTCTAAGATATATCTCAATTTATAAAATGTGTGTTACATTTATATAATTACGCCTACAATTAAACTGATTCTGTCTAGAAGTCCGAATTCGGGGGATACAGATTCATCCCCTTAGATACGCTTCTGTTTTCTGGAGAATAAAATATAGAATATTATAACAGCAGCCTGTATTTCAAGGGACCCTCATTCGCTTGATGAAACTGAGAGAAATGGTGGAATCTTCAGTTAAAATGGCAGATCTTAAGATTTGAATACAACTTACAAGCCCTTAAAATTACGAAGTAATCATATTTGTGTTCAACCAACCGTTTTGAATTTTCGATAATAATAATAATATAATTTTTGTATAATTAATTTTATTATACAATTAAGTCATTACAAAATTTTTAACACTTCTGAAATACTTATTTCACATGTTGTGAAATCTTGTAAATTTCTTGCCCACAAGACATTTTCTTGTCCCTTACATACACACAAAGAAGATTCCTTTTCCATTTTTCTTCGCAGCTATTCGCTGTTACACACCAACTTACCAGTGATCATCATGATGTACAGGAGTGATAACGGAAGTTGTGACGGAACTTTTCCCAAGGATTGGGGAATCAACGACAGTTGTATGGAAGCCAGGAGAATGTGGAGTTGCTGTTCTGCCGTAGGTAATTTTCCTCGTTGGAGGCAGAGCTACGGGAACGGCCACAGGAACAGCTATTGGCGCTGCTATCAGATTCGGTGCTGCATAGCCGATTAGCCCTCCGTGGACCGTCGCAACAGCACAGAAAGCCAAGCAAACCAATACAAACCACTGAAAGAGAGAATTTCTCATTTCAAATCTACCAGTCATTTACTTAAAATATACTCGTTAATTAAGCAAGTTTAACATTAATTGAATACACACTTAAAAACATTTTGAATCAAGAAGCAAAATTTTGTTTATTAAATTAATTATTCCCTCGAAAATAAACAATTACATATTTCAAAGAATATAGCGTTAATATAACAGTAAAAGTTAATTAATTCCTTGTATTAAAATAAAATTGTACGTATGATATAATTATTATTTAAAATGCTTATGAACGCTAATTTTGGACGTACCTAACATTGTGTATACATGTTTTAACTTGTTTCCAATGCCCAATGTGTAGTGTTTACTCGTCCAGACTTCTCATCGATATTGGAAAGGTTCTTCTATCAGAATATTACTTTGTATTATACGATGCATCTCTTCATTCAAGTCTTAAATCGAACAAACCTTTTAGTTTTTTATCTAAATATGGACTTCTGTGCTTTTTCTTGTTTGGTCCTCAATATTAGTTACGGGAGCTTCATTTTTTTTTTAGTGTTTTTACCTCAAAAACAAAATTCTCTTAGAATTGCATTTCCGAGGGGGAGGTATTTACACACCTCTTGGGGTACCTTTACTCTTTTCAGGGGTTTGAAACCATTTCAATATGGTTTTACTATCATTAAGGACTTTTCGCCTTCTGGAGGCAGCAGCACTCACAATCCAATCACCTCCAAAAGAAAACGGTTCAAACGCTACATCATTGTGTAATAAGATAAGAAATACAAACTCTGCTGTGTACTCCGGGTCACCGGGTAATGCCGGATCCCAAGCATAGGCTTGTTGGCCTGGTCTAAAACTATCTGAATGTCAAGATTGAAGTCTTGACAGGGTCCTGGCCATTGCTTGCCGCATCTCTCTCCCCACATACAGTCAGAGTTTTAACCACGTTATGCAATAGCTACCTTGTTAGTCTACGTAATGTAATTATTAGGCAATGCAATAAAATTTTTATACAGCATATGTACAGAACAGATCCTAAAACCACTTAAAACTTAAGAATTAAACTATTTCTGGAACAAAGTTAAAATTAATGATCTAGATAGATTTATCTATTGGCCAATATTTAAGCTAGGAAACACGATAGGTACAAAATTAAATATTCCTAGGTATATTTGTTTTGTTTTGTTGTATATAAACAAGTCAAAATTTGGCACCAACATAGCTTTAACTGTTAGAGAATTTGAATTCACCGCATTGGTACCTCTTGAATTCTGAAACTTTTATTTATATTTATTAAAGTTAATCGTAATAGTATGCTGTTTAGCGAATGTCTGGTGTAGTAGTGCTTCAAACTCATAACAGGGGAAGGGAAATTTAACATATTGGTCTTGTTTGAAATTGTTAATTAATAACAAGACATTTAAATCAATTTATAACAATGTATGTAACAAAAATAATTCAATAACGAATCTTACTAGTACTCTCTCAATACTATACTTACAGTATTCATTGTGCGTAGCTAGTTCTTAGCTCCTTCTCTTGATGTATCGAAGTGCGTACACTATATTGCTACACGGATATGCTGTTTATATATATATCTGGTTTCGATATAAGTAATTGCTACATTCACAATGCAAATGTCCTTTCTTTAAGGAAAGGTCGTAATTATTACTAGGAAGTTGCATTATACAGAAATAACATGAATAATATATTCCTTGAGACGTATATGTATAAGAATAATGTAACTCAATGTAGAATATTGAAACAGTATTATGGAATGCATATGATAAAAGAGTATGTATATAATCACGACTAATGTTATCATTCTGAAACCTGTGTGATTGTAGGAAAAAACAGATGGGAAAATATTATATAGCGGAAGTGAAACTAGGATTTGGAATTCCAGACATTTATGTGGACATTGAAATCTCGAAGTTAATATGATAATTATTAAAAGCGAATTTTAAGACTTTTGTTGTTCATCCGTAGTAATTTATTAAAATTTGTTTAATTCTTTAAAAGTGCTCGTATGCGCGAATCCTTCCAACCTTAAATTACTGTGTAACAGTAATTTAGTCCAATATAGACCTATTCCAGCACTTCATAACTGCATTTCTAAATTGTTTTCATTTATTATCAACGAAATTATGACCCTTTTCATTTCTTATTTACGTGACTTAACGTAGCGTTGAGGGATGGAGGTAAGTTTTAAAGAGTCGTTTAAACGCAATGTATCTCAGTGATTTGGCACAATAATATCACATGTAGTTAGTAATTTTAAGGTATTGTGTTTGAAAAACATTACCATGGCTTCCAAGTTGCTATAAAAATCTATCCTACCACACAAATAGCAAGAAATTACCATAATTTGAGGCAAGAATAATTTCTGTATTCAGAACCTAATAAAGTTTAGAAATAATATCAATTTAATGATTAATAATCTAATAGAATACTTTCTTCAGCTGAGACCTGGATTACGATAAAAAGGAGTGTTTAAAAATCATCTTATTTAAAAAAAATCAATATGAACGGTGTCACTTAATAATATCACACAAGAACCTACGCCATCTTGTGGCAATTTTTAAAACTAGTTCGAATATATAGGACTTGCAGGAGCATTTACTAATGTTAAGCTAACAAATTAATTTTCTTTTCGATGACCGAGTGCGTAAACTGGAAATTATGCGAATGAAGTCTTTGTGAAATTTAGTTAATTTGCCGTCTCCTAAATTACGATGATTTAAACTAGAATTATTCATAATCAAATGAATACCACAGCAAAAGAACGTGCTTTGTCTATTTGTGGTTAAATTGAGATAATTGTGACATCTGTTCGTTCTTTGAAATACTTTTTTTTTTTTTACAAACTATCATGCATGAAGAGAATAGGCCTATGCATAGTTCGTCTGCTATAAAGATATCTTTATTCGATGTGCTAGTATACGTAATGCTGATTATGAACTTTTAAAACGCTCATTAGTAAGATCGAGGAAATGGACAAAGTGCGTTCTTTTCCTGTAGTCTTCAAATGACCTGTCATATGAAGTAGAAAAAACTGTAAGCGACTTTAGTTTCGAATGAATGCATTCACATTCAATATTTTAGCCTATATTATTTGAAGCAAGAGCGTATTGGTTTGTATCAATATCAGGTCTCGTATTTCTGGCCTAGGTTCTCTAAACCTTCAAATTCTAAAATAATATAGTACGGTCATAAAAGAATATGTGAATAATTCACGTTTCTTTTGATTAAGGGATTGTAACGCACCAACTCATTTAGAGGCTCATACAAATTAACATTACTATTAAACGAGGGAAAGCTGGTACTATGGCAGAACGTGATACTACAATTGATACATCTGTAAACGCATAAGCTTTAGAAGTTTTTTAGTCGTAAAAGAACACAAAAATTTCCCGTATTTTTCAATAGATGCATCGTCGTGATCACGTGAGAAAAACTGAGATCAAGAGCTAATTTCCCATTTGAAACTATCACAAGATTCTATGTAATTTATATTTTGGTTAAGTTCTCTAAAATAAAAAGCTTTTAGTCCTACTGCGTTACGCATCGTACAAACTATAGTGTAAAGGTATCTAAGAGTACGCACTTACAAGGGAATGTTTTTTGCTCGAACAAAAATTATGGTCCGAAAATATGTTTTTTCTTAAGAATATGATACGCTGACATCAGAAAGGTAGATCATCCATATGTGAATTGCTATCTTCCTCTCCAAACTGAACAATGATTACACGAACACTGTATAGTACAAATGACTAAAAAAAACTGTAAGTCGTAAACGCGTAAAGGGAGTGGGCTAAGATACTGAATAAAAGTAATGTGGATGCGGCGCTACCAGATGCGGGAGATAAGAACCATGACAGCCATCTTCAGAGCCGCCATCTTGGAATTTGTTTGAGAATTTGTAATGGAAAGTGGGTCATGTGACATATCGTTTTAGGTTAGGTTGTTATAAGAAACCCGAATCTGAAGTAAGTTTTTATCTACCTTTATTCGTTTAGAAGATAATGTTCCTCAATGTTGGGATTTTATATTCTATTACATGTGTGTAAAGTGGTATACTTTTGGGTGAACACTCAAACCCACTATTTTTCTCAAATCCTTATAGACTCTGCAAAGCATATTGGGTTCAACAGCGGCGCAGGTATACTTCAATCCCTTTCTGAAGATAGTGTAGCGCGTTGATTTTTTTACTATGGTGTAGATCGTTGAATTTTCACCTTATACTGTCTTCCTGAGGAATCCAAAAATTGAAATTAAAAAGTTGAAATTCGGTGAACCAAAGTGGTATTTGATAAAAACGGTGGTTCTTTAAAAGTAAAGTCCCGAATTCGATTCCTGGTGCGGGCACAAGACGCTCGGCGTCCATGTAAAATTGTACATCATATCTTTTGACCTTCATCTTCATTCGATGCAGGGTAGTGGTAAATTTCCATCGGTTCACGTAGCCCAGAGAGCTTCGTATCATAGACCTGCCTATGGACAAATCACTAATCATATTTCCCTACCAAGTAGGTGTGATGGAGGATTGAAGGACCTTAAAATTTTCACACTTGTACATTATCTGAGGGCTTGTGCTTCAGATGCCCGAAAACCTTAAAATAAAATTCAAATTCAAATTACTATTTTCTGAAGATGGTATAGCTCGTTGATTTTTTACACGATTCACCAACCCTGTTTTGATTTCCGGTACCATCCTAACCGAGATTTTCTCTGCTTCCCCTCGATAACACCTGGCGCATGCTGGGATGGTACTTTGAATAAGGCCATGTCAATTTTTTCCCTACTCTATCTCCCCTCTATCTCGACCAGTGTCATAGATGCAAGTCATGAGAGACAAAAATTGAAACTAAGGCGCATCAGATCGGGCGAACGAGGAACCTCTTAATGGATCGATCCTCGCCTGAACCTTTGTGAGTTATAGAAGGAGAGTTTCCTCTCTGCGTTTTGTAGATCTGTCAACTCTCACACAAAATGTGTGAGTCACACGCAATCAAACCTCAACTCACGCTCTCACGCAAAGAACCTGCAAACTCACGTATTTTGAGAAAAAGTACAAAATTTAATGCTCGCGCTGTAAAGTGAAGTAGAAACTAAATAATTTGACTTTCTAGAGTGGCAGCATTTCAAGGCATAATTGATAGTAGCAACTAGCAACTCGATAGCAGCGCTTGCTTGGTATTTGGTAAAAACTGAAAACTCAACTGTGAGAGAGAGCTGGCTGGGTGGCCGAGCGATCTGCGGCGGTAGGCCATCAGCTTGAAGGTCCCAGGTTCGAGTCCCGGCAGGGGCATGGGTGTGGATTTTAACAGCTAAAGGCGAATCGTGACGGGACGAAGTCCAAAGTTACTAGACTGGCCCATACAATACTAAAGTTTACCAAAGTTTATCTGTGACAGAGAGTGTGGTTTATAGAAGGACAATTCCGTTAGCCGGTGTACAACCTTTCAGTTAGCTGTTAAAGAGTGTCAAAAACGATACCAAGTTGTACAACAATGAACACAAATCAAATGTAGTAGCCAATAAAAATAACCCTTTTTTAAATATTATTTTTAGTTTATTCAATTAATTATTGAACTGTTGAGTTGATGACATATTTTTTCGTTCCTTTTTGTTATCAACATCGTGGTAGATGTATATATTGGTATGTAGAAGAATTGTTGAACTGATCAGATGGTAAATTATTTCAATAACCTTAAAAAGGTTTAGTTTAATTTTTCAAGTAGAACCTCCTCTGAAAACTGAAATTACTCTGCTTATTTTAACAGACTTTTCTTTAGTTCACAGTGGTTTATGGTCTGGTTCATGGTCAAGGGCGCTTTTCAGGGGGGGGGGAGGGGGCAAGAGAAAATTATTCTTTGGAAGATAGAAAACGGAAATAATATATTTATATGTTCTTTCAATTTTTATTTTCTATTTATTTAATTATTGTCAACACAATAGGCTTTATAGCCAAATTAGAGTGATGCTCATTTACAGACATTTTTGTTACAATATATTTAAAACTTTTGGAAGACTTGTATATCCAATTCGATCCAAACTTATTTCATTGTAGTTAGTACATATTCTCCAGATTGGTGACTTCGTCATTATTGTTCTTGCATTTTCTCAGTGCAAGAGACCAATGTTGCCTATTTGTGTTTATAATGACGGGATATTATGATAACTGTAACAATGATACTAAGTCCGTGCAGTCTAAGCCATTTTGAATTATTTTCCTAAGAAGTAAGAGATCAGAAATAAACCTTACTCTAACGAATATAAACATGGTACATTTTCTCTAACGTAGAACAATTTTGTTGAACTTTTTTCTTTATCCTTGTTAAACTTTCTTCTCATCCTTGTTACAAATCCTAGTATTTTAAAAGCTTCATTTGTTAAATTAGTTATGTGACTGGTAAACGTTAATTTCATATCAAACGTGACACCAAGATTTTTAACTACGTCCGACGTGCTTAATGCATACTTCTGAGCAAGAACTGAAAGTTTGTCTATTTGGTAAAAAAACGAAAATGAACGAAGGCATTAAATGTTTGCTCTGTCGTCTACCTTTGGGTACTAATAGAGCACTCCAATATCGCTACGTACAGCTCAGAGAATTCACAGAAATTAAAGCAAATTGAAAACCGCTTAACATAGCATGGTAGAATCTCTCGGCGAAACTACCAGCAAATGGAAAACCGACCGCCATCTCTGTCGTTTGTAAATAGGCAAAAAACGCAAGTTTTTACCGCATGGTGAGAGAAAGAGAAAAAGCGGCCAAATTCTGGAAATTTTGTTGAATCTATGGAACTGTCTTCTACTTCAAAGATGCAAAGTTTCTAAGTCAAGAAAAAATATTTTGTTGGCTATTATGTTGTATTCTGTATACTCTTAAATTATCGTAGAATGTTCACACTCGCGTAGGAATGTTTATTCATATAGCGCTTTCTCACCGTTCTCTGACTCATTGTAAATGAACACTCTTTTATTGTTGCGACAAGCTTGACGGATTAACTTCGGCGTGATCAGATACAAACCTTTCGTTGTTTCTTTCTTTCTATACTTATCGTTTCTCTTTGTCTCTCAGCTAAAAGAAACTCTAAATAATATCCGTAAACTATGAAATTATTTCAATAAGGAACCCGTGTCTGCAATTGATTAATATCGTTATAACAAATAGCTTTTTTTTACCCATCAACAATACATCAAATGGTCTGAAAATATTGGTGAGTGCAAAATCGCACTAATCAAAATATACAAAGTTAGTAAGCCGTTATGAGAATACCTGTTATGTAGAAAGTAAATTCAGCAGGCGGGAATTTATTTAAAAGATCGGAAATTTTAAAACATTTTTAGAGATTAGTGACGAGAACCTGGCAACATTGATCGTTAGTTGCTATCAAGTAAGTGAGAAGTGAGGAGCGAATAAATAGAGTTCTCTGAAAGTGTTTCAATTAGTGAAGATTTGTGATTTATGCATAAGCCGATAGCAGAAAATGAATGGTAAGAGAGCTGAACAACGTACTATTGTGAGCTTTTTCTCAAGGGGAAACGTTGGAAAGGAGAAAACTGGTGATGGAAATATATCTGCGTCGACTTCAAAAACTCACGGAAAGCTCCCATGTGAGGAAATAAAACCACACGAGAGTAAGAAGAAAAAGAAAATTAAAGGAAACTTCATTAGGAACTATGACAAGGATTATTTGAAGTTTCGGTTCATTATGGTCCCTGACAGTGAACAATTACCACGTCCATTATGTGTTGTGTGTTCCGAGACACTTCCAATGATGCTATGAAACCTTCAAAGCTTTTAGGCATTTTAATTCTAAGCATGGTCACCTAAAAAACAAACCATTAGACTTCTTTGAAAGATTACGCTCTGAAATGCTGCATGAGAGAAGTTACATGAAGAAAGTTACAACAACAGGAAAATCTCTTCTGAAGTCATCCTATTATGTTGCCCTTCGAATAGCAAAAACGAAAAAGCCATTCACAGTTGGTGAGGAATTGATAAAGCCTTGTATTGTAGATGTCGCGAGTGAAATCTTGGGACCTCAGGCTGCTGAGAAACTGAAGCAGATTCCTTTGTCGAACAACTCTATACAGCAAAGAATTGTTGAAATGGCTGCAAATGTTGAAGAGCAGGTAATAGAACGCGTAAAAAAGTCACGAGTTTTCGCTATTCAACTTGATGAATCAATTGCCATCAGCAACCATGCTATTTTGCTCTGCTTCGTAAGATATGAAGACGGTGAAGATTTAAGAGAAGAACTTCTGTGCTGCCTTGACTTGTCTGGCCGTATCACCAGTTCAGAGATATTCAATGCTCTCAATAATTACGTAGAAACACATGGATTAGATTGGGGCAAATGTGTTGGTGTGTGTACGGATGGCGCAGCATGCATGACTGGGTACCGCTCTGGTGCAGTAGTGAAGATAAAGGTGTTGCACATCCAGACATCTTATACGCGCACTGCATGATTCACAGGGAACAGCTAGCAGCAAAAAAACTTTCAGCTGACTTGAACATAGTCTTGAACGACACGATCAAGATCATAAATGAAATTCGTGGTCGTGCCCTCAATTCCAGACTCTTCGAATTGCTTTGTCTCTCTACAGGCTCGCAACATCAGCATTTACTATTTCATGCTGAGGTGAGATGGTTATCGAGGGGAAAAGTCCTGTCTCGCCTTTTCGAATTGCGAGAAGAGATGAAGTAATTTATTTGAGATCAAAAAACAATCTCGGCAGATCTCTTCCTTGATCAAGAATGGTTAGCTAAACTTGCGTAATTAGCTGACATTTTTTCTATTTTTAATGACCTACATTTATCTCTTCAGGGAGCTATGACAAATGTATTCACTCTCTGGAATAAAGTAGATGCATTTAAGAAGAAAGTAGCTCTTTGGAGACAACGTTTGCAAGAAAGTAGCTTGGAGATGTTCCCTCTCCTCCAAGAATTCCTGACTGCCACTGATATAAATGAAGAAAGTATATTTACTGTTATACGCCAACATCTCAGCACGTTGATTGAAAGCTTCAATCACTACTATCCTAAGGGTCAGAAAGAGGATCCTCGGCAAGGGAATATTTGGATAATTGATCCTTTTACGGAAGACGTGGACTGCCAGCGGCTCACTCTTAAGGAAAAGGAAAGTTTAGCTGAACTATCTTCAGATGTAACTCTCAACTCCAGATTCAAAAACAAATCACTGAATCAGTGTTGGTTATGTATGAGTGAAGAATATCCAGATCTCAGCAGAGAAGCTTTGAAATTATTAGTGACTTTGTCTACAACATATTTATATGAATCAGCTTTTTCTGCTGTATGTGCAATTAAGACAAAGTATAGGAACCGAATTGACGTTGATGCCGCTCTACGTCATGCAGTATCTACATTGGACCCACGGATCGACAAGATTTTGGCAAACAAACAGCAGCAAATATCGCATTGAGTCCAGAAGAATGACATTTGAGAGAAAAGATTAAATTGAAATGACTACAAAATGTCACATTTAACAGTAAAATGCAGATCTGAGTGTACAATATAAAATCAAAATCATAATTTTAATAATAAATGATAAAAATAAAACCTAAGTTTAAAAGAAGTATAGTTTTCTACTTTGCCGGTCCGACACAATTTTTCCTGTCTTTTACCGGTCCGCAAGTGTGAAAAGGTTGAAAACCACTGGTTTAGTTGATATAACTGGTTCCACATGATTAATGATTCGTTCATACAAAATCTGTTCAAAGGCTTTTGCAAAGACTGGTTAGATTGCTATAGGCCTGTAGTTGGTAATTTCTCGTCTATCATTTGTTTTAGATATAGGACAAACTAAAGAAATTTCATATTTGTTAGGGAAATACATGTTTTTGGTGCCAAATTTAACGCAAACAATAGAGGATATTTAAATATATCAATACATCCTTTGACTACCGGTATATAGGAGGGTATGCAATCAGATCCAGCTATCGTTTTGGATTTTATATTCTTGATAGGCTGTTGTATTTCATTGAAATGTATTTGGTCAACACACAGTATTAGTATTCGAATTTCTTCTTAATCGCTAGAATTACTATCAAAATTTCTGAACGGTTGAGAAGAGGATACAACTACTGATTGGAAATACTGTGCAAACGTATTAGCTATTTCTTCATTATTACACAAATCCCGACCTTCAAATTTTAATATATTTGGGGAAAGATGTTTTGTTTTGTTCTAAATAAATTTCCACAGTTGACCTGAATCATTATTGATATTATTTTCAGAATTTAATATAAAGGATTTAATCACAACATAGGCGCCCTTGTTCGTGGTGTCCTCAAATCTTCCAATGTTAATTTACCGTATTGGTAGACGTCATACAATAATGAAATTTTGCACAGCGATGTAAGTCGGATGACAATACAATATCCCATTTTTCATTTTTTAAATATTGATTTCTTTATCAGAAAATTAATACTAGCTTGCAACCATCCGTCATTTGACTGACTGCAGAACACTTGAGGATTTCGGTCACAAAAATTTTAGCTTGAGAAAAAGTATTCGAACTTCCGAAGTAACTCGAAAATAAATTAATGAGAAACACTTTTTAAACGCATATTTTTCTTAAACAATTCGTACTAAAAGGTAAGATATAACTTTGTTTATGCATGACTAAAAGAAAAGGATGGGAGCGATTTCATATACAGACACTTTTTAATGTTTTTCAACTTGCGCGCTGCATGCTTTACGTTACAATCATGCATAAACATTTTTTTCTATTCACTTTTAGTACGAATTATTTAAGAAAAGTATGTGTTTGAAAGTTTGTATTTTTTTTTTTTAAATTTTAAGTGTATGTAAGACACGTTCAGTTTACTTAAGGTTGCCTACAGTGCCTCAAGATTACTTACGATTCATTAAGGTAACTGAACATTCCTTTAGATATTATAAAAGTGTTTAAAATTCTTACACGATTTTGTCATTCGTCAACAATATAATCATAAAATAATTATGCCTCTAACACTTAAGCTAATTAAGGTTCCTTGGGAGACTTTAGAGTTTTAAGAATCCTCAAGAAATTTAGGGATTGCCGAAAATCGACTCCAAAATCCACCAACATTTTGACAAGGCGTAGATTATTTTTCGATTTTCTTCCCGAAAGTTTGGATACCAGCTCAAGCTTACAAGTATGTATTAGTGCTATTGGAGAAACAAAGAGCGAAGGGAATGTTGTAAGCGTGATTTGTCTCCTCAATGACACGTAATTTGTTGTGAAATCTTCATATATGCTTCCAAACCAAAGTATATTAAAGTTGTTACCGATCGCCTGTAGACTTTCCTCCAAAATCGGTGTATCACAAGTTCAAATTGTAATAAAAAAAATAATCCCGACCATCTAACTTAGACAGTCCTTCTCCACCCTTTGCCGGCCTAAACCTTAGGTACCTAAAGGCCTTAAAATAAATTCAAATTCAAAATGTTATATTAGGCTTTCAACTATTCAGTTCGTGATTTAGCAAAATTCTCTAAATTATAGTGTTAATTAATGTGAAAGTAAAGGTAGTGCGTGATAAGTGGATCTTCATACGTATTTTTCACAGATAATGAACGGTTGCCTGTAAAACAAGTATTTGATAACACAATAAGTTGAAAATTAACAGTTTTGGTATTAAAGTTCTTAATATGATCTAAAAGTTATATACAATGATAGCACGAATGTTTGAAAGATCACATCGTTGCAACATTTTTTTTCTAATCAGATAGTATGCCATGAACTGACATATAGTGTATTAGAAAAAAACATGTTGCCAAAAATTATTAAGAAAAACCAATTTTAAAGACCAAATTGTACATAAAGACGTAGATGGGAACGTGTAGTTTTGCCAGTACTTCTGATCTGAGTTCTAATTATTTAGAATAACACCTACAGTACTTAGTCTCGCTACATTTTGACAAGGCTTGTATTGTCCCTCTCTCTTTATATAAAGGCAAGATCTGTTGAAGGAGATAAAAATTCCAACTTTGCAATTTTAAACATTAGAGATTTTTATTATTTTGAAGTGTCTTTAATGTTTTTATTTGTACTCTTTTTTTGTTAAATACATTTGCATATACCTAATTTTCACTAGCTTCTCATTCTTAACTGTATGCATTCCTTTTTACATGTCACAATTTACTATTAAACTAAAGTAAATTCAAGTAGATATTTTGCGTCGAAGAAAACTATAGAACTTAATTTATGATATCCAAGAGTGAATGGATTCCTCGAATTTTTATTTAGCTCCCACTTCTTAAATATTTTCGTTTCCTTGTCTGAATAGCCAATTTCCACCCAAAATATATTTTGGACATAAAGGGGAGTAGATAGTTAGCAATAACATTTGTGTAACTGTACCGTCTCCATATAGATTACAGTTTTACTACAACTATTAATGACATTCAATATAATACACCCTACAACGTTCCAGATTAACCATCAGCAAGGACGATGCCTTCCTACAAAAACATTATTTAAACACACGACTGTTAAAGTCCGCTGGAAACAATTGGATAAGCAACAGGAATTCTGCCAGACCTCAATAAGAGGTGTGACTCGTGTTGAGCGCCCCAACCAACTTAAAAAAATAAAAGTTTGTTCTTCAAAGTCTATGAAACCCTGCAAAACTGTATTTACTTTACACCCCCAAAATGAAAATTCTGGGAGAATGCCTGATAAGCGAGCGCTCGACATTCTGCGAATTTTCTATTCCTTCTTATTTGAATTACTTGAGGTGACGTGCTAAGGGACTGTGACGGTTCTGGATCGACGATGATAGATTTCCTTGACATTGATTATCAACTGAACGTATGATAGTAGTATAGAAATTGGTCGTCCTACCTTCTGTGGTTACTTTTCTTATAAGTTATTGCTCGCCTCAACCTCTCACCATATGTCTACGTACGAATTATTGAACTCCCCCCCCCCCACAAAAAAAACTGACGTTTACACCACCACAGGGCCTGGATACAACTTATTCCCGTTAGCATTTAATAACTGCAAATACAATTTAAACTAGCGTCTGTTCGCTGAAGCGAGATTCTTTACTTAAGGGCGTGACTTAAGTGATCCTTTACATTTTTGACTGTTTCGGTTATATATTTATATTGTAAAGACATTAAGAACAAAATAATAAAACCACAACATTATCAAAAAGATTTAATTATCAGTTTAACACGATATGGATTGAATTACATTCAAAAATAATCTTTAAATTTTTGCGGAAGATTGTGGCCATGTAAACGACATTTTGCCGTTTCACAACGTCATTAACAATAACATAAACATCTCTATAGGACCCTTTTCTTTTATTTACTGCATTATCCGCAGTACGTAATAAGTCCGCAAGAAATTTTAGCATTATTCAAATTGCGACTTTCAGGCACGTGCCATCTCACCTCAGGAATCCGGACTGACTTATAAAGTGAAAATTTTCATAAACGTTTTCTGTCTTCTGAGCTTATTAGATGTAAATAAAAGTTCTGAAGTTAAATTTACAATGTCCGAATAATAAATTGTGAAACAAAGATGCATTTACGTAATTACTAACAGCTAAGGATTATTAAAACAAATCTGCAATTTCTTTTATTCACGTGCGTGAATTACTATACGTGGCGAGGAGATAAGAATACCTTGCATGTAAATACATAAGTAATGAAGACACCTATTTACATGGTGTTTTAATCAGGGTGATAAATCGTTTCACGTGAAGTTTGGGAAAAGTATATTTGACTGTCAAATTGAAATATATTACCGTAATTTAATACGTTTTTAGTTTTTAGAAGTTGTGCTTACTGGTACCCATACCTTGGACTTGGTAAGCACAAAGGGTAGATAATGTTTCCCCCTCATATAACATTTTTGGAAATGACAGAACATTGTAAACACTTGCTAAGTCAAGGGTACAACTTTCTTTCCAGCAGGAAATCTTTAGTGCCAAAAACAACGATCTAAAAATCAACTTTAGGAATTCAGAGACCTAACTACAATGTCACGAGACACCCCATATTGGGGTCCAAGGTGTCAATGGAATTATGCAAAGGTGAAAAATGAATTAATGGCAGACCCAGCAAATATTACGAGAGAACTTGCCTCAAAGTTAGATTTTAGAATATTCTCAGAGTTGGTAAAGGTGGAGGAATTTTTATGTGTGGACGGGAATTTTACATCGTCTTTGGAGAATCTTCGTTTTAGATATCTGGCTACATTGTTCTACACATTTGGGATATGTTTTTTACATGTTAGAGGAACTTACAGCAGAAGTCGTGTGTAGGAGATGATGCTAGTAGAACTCCAAAGTTCCCTTGAAGAGGATCCCAAGGTTTTAGTTCTAGTACTGAAGGAATTCCTCAGTCAATCAGACAATTTGAGCCTTGATTTTTATCATTTTAGCATACTTGAGCACTAAGAATTTTGGAGGCAAAACAGTGCAGAAGCATTAATCTCCTCGCCATTTTGTTATCAACATGATTGCTAAAGAGGTGATAACTATGGAATAATACAGTAATCAGCAACTCATGTCCTTCGTAGCATAGTGTACATTCTGTTGGTCCGGACTACTCGTAAGCTTGCTGGAAAACCAGCACGCAGTGTTAGCACACGGTAGAATATTTTGTCGGTTTGCCTTGCGTAACATTGGAACATGGAAGATGTGAAGATCGCATGGTCGCGCTACTCGTCTAAGACTTTTGACTTGCCTTTCTGGATCAATTTTATCGTTAAATTCGGGAGGTTAGGAGCTCAAATTCGGGGTGGCCTTTCTGACGAATATTTTTCAAGTTCATTTTCACTTCCGTAAGGCAAATGTTAACTTACTTTAAAACCAGGGCTGGTCCCTCCCCACTTACGTTTCCTGTTTTTATCAATGATGTAATTCTTGATCATCTTTAATGCTACACTCATATTTGCATGTACTTTAACCACGATATCATCTGGTCTGCTATCTGTAACATTGATTTGAACTTGTCCAAACGGAACGTTAACTGCGTTTGGGTCATTTCATGTGAAATCAACACACTTTTTAATAATATTCTATTATATATATATTTCAGAATATTTGACTCACTGGTTTTCGTTTTATGAAAGTTCAAAAATATCAAAAAATAACAGATCTTATTACTCTGCAATGGTTGGTGCTGGAGAGGTCACAGAGGACTCATTTTAAAGTTCTTGTAATAAGCTTTCATTTGATATGATACGCAACAGGGTAGCAGAAAATGTTGTATCCTAAAAATAAAAAAAGAAGTCTATTTTCTCAAAATCGGACATCTCGATTGTTTTTTTGTTTTTCAAAAAAAAATCTTGAATGTTGGTCGGATTTCCCCACACTTACCTTGAAAATTGTAACTTGGGACGATAATTTAATCGTGAGATATAAAATATTTTTGTTATATTTCCAGGGAAGAAAAGGCATTACCGGTTCACATTAAGATAAAAGAAAAAACATTGGCAAACTTTGTTTTTTGGGGTTATTTTAGTTATTAATGACTTCGACTCGTTCCCAGTGCCGTTCATAAACATCCGTGCCCCAGTCGGAATTAAAGCCCGGAACCCTGTAGTTGCTAGCCTGAAGACTCAGACCGAACGGTTAGCAAGGTTGTCCCGTATAAAGAATTTAAAATACGTATGGCCTTTAGAGTTAGTCAACTATGGCTCAGGCTCGGATAGAGAGGGGAAAAAATATAGTCTAGTTTATTATGAACTAGCAATAAACCAAAAAATCATAGAAATCTGATATTGTGAGGTAGAAAAGGTGTGTTGAGTTGGCATGGAATGGCCCGTATTAATAACGGCAGCAAAGACAAGCACATGCGAATCTTGCTGCAGGCTATCCTAGACTTAATTTTTTTCGATGTATTTAAGAATTTCCATCAATTCCACAAGAAAAACACGAAGGTGGTACCTTATCAAACTCAAGTCCACGATGGAGTTCGGACCCACAATCTTAGAGACGCTGGTCTGACGCCTCAGACATCGGAAACTTTTATCGTACTCCTGAATACTTTCCCAGCGGTATCCAACATGACCATTTCTACGGTACTTTTAGCCAACTTCAAATAAGTATATATCTTGAGCATGCCTGGCCGTCGCTCTTCAGTATTTTACACAGTTAATACACTTCATCAGAAGTATGAAGTTAGCTTACTCTTGGCCTCGGCTCCGAAGTAGCACTTTAGCACTCCTTGTTAGATTTTATTCTAATAACGGGTTTAGGTATTTGATTTGATGAATGGATATCAACAATTAAAGAAATTTTACAAGAATATCAGAGTTCAAAACATTCAAATTGTAGAATTTTAAAATTAATAATAACTTAATAATTAAAATTTCGTTAAGTTTGAAAAACAGAATAATTTATTAAACGAACTTTATTTGAGAAGCACAACAAATAAACAATAAAATATCCTTTGTTTCCTGTGATAATATTCTCTGAAGATCTACTCACGGTTCCTTAGTTTTAATATTTAATTCCAAAATACAACGGTACAGTATCTTCGTTTTGAGTATATTATCCATGATTTAAATCATTTTTTTTTCAGCAAACGTAAACAAATTACTATAATGAAAAAAAAAAGAAGTACTCTTTCCTTTCATCATTCACTTCTAATCAAAGTCAATATGGAGTTAATTTGTTAGTCTTTTATTGTTTTGAAAGGCGCAATTTTAAAATAAAGTATTATAGAATCAGCATAATCTAAGAAATATTATATTCATAAATAAAAGGAAATCATTGATTTCGATGTTTCCTTAGAAAATAACTATTACCATTTTTTTGTTATGAGAAGATAGAAATTCACCAGTGGTGATCATCATACACCGGGAGTGATAACTGAGGTAGTGACATGACTTTTTCCAAGAATTGGAGAATCGTAAACGGTTGTGTGGAAACCAGGATGATGTGGAGTTGCTGTTCTACCGAAAGTAATTTTTCTGGTCGGAGGAAGAGCTACCGGAACGCGAACAGCTATCGGTGCAGCAGATCCCAGAATACTTCCGCTAACAACGGACGCAGTCAAAAAGATTAAGCAACGAGTAGAATTACCTGTAAAAGAAACAGTAGACAGTTTTTAACTCCTAGACTTAAAACTTAAAAGCTTTACTATTGACTAGAATTGTTCTTAAAGAAACAAAAAGACGGGAAAACTTGATCTTCTGATGTCTTCAAAGTAATTCGCATCATAAGAATAAACATAAAGTCAAATCGTAGGAACGTTCTTATAATAAACAATGTAACTGGTACTTTGCATGTTACTAAGTTTTGGGAACTTTTACACTTTGATACTCTGCAGCGTCAAAAATCACAGAGCTGACAACTCTACACCGCTAAAACATGTCAAGAAATAGTAACAGATGGTTCATTGACTCTCCTGGGGTAAAATATTCCGGATGTAAACTAGTCCCTCATTCGGATCTCCGGGCTGGGACTGCTTCAGAGGGCTCCAAGAACAGGATTAAGAAAGACCTTAAAATAGGAACGTGGAACGTACGAACATTATACCAAATGGGCGCTCTTCAGGTGGCGGTACGCGAGACAGAGAAGTACGAGCTAGACATATTAGGGATACAAGAAGTTCGGTAAGAGGGTGAAGATAGCATTCCACAGGACAAGTACATTTTATACAACGAGGGAAACCAGTCTCACGATTTCGGAACAGGATTCCTCATTAACAACAGTATCCTTCAGGCGGTTCAGAATATAGAGTTCGTAAACGAAAGACTATCGTACGTTACGATACGTACTCGATGAGGCAACACCGTTTTATTAAACGTCTATGCTCCGACCGAGGCGGCTAGTGATAACGACAAAGATATATTCTACGATGAGCTAGAAAGGATGTTTGACCGAATGCTGAAGTATAATTCGAAAAATGTGTTGGGTGATTTCAATGCAAAGGTAGGGAGGGAAGAAAAATATCGAAAAATTTCGAAACATCTACTGGTAAAGAGTACGTATTTTGAACACAAAGACATACACAAATATACATGGGTATCTACCGAAAGTCAAAACTCTCAACAAGATCGATCACATATTAGTAGACAGACGAAGACACACCAACGTAATGGATGTTAGGTCGTACAGAGGGGCGGAAGGTGACACCAACAATCAATTATTGATCACAAAAGTAAGGGAAAAGTTATGCATCGCGAACAGAAAAAGCAAGGGCGCAAAACTACTCAAATTCAAAGTTAAACGATTAAATAATCCAAGCATAAAAGCAGAATACCAACTCGAACTCTCAAATAGGTTCAAAATCCTAACACACTCAAGTACTAATAATGATGATATTAATAATGAAATTGATACTAAGATGTGGGAGGCAATTCTAAGATGGTAATAAGATGTGGGAGGCAATTCGTAAAACAATTAAACGCACAACGAAGGAACGTGTAGGTGAGAAGAAACAACAGAAAAGGAAACCTTGGTTTGATAAAGAATGCCTTAAGCTTCATGACAAACGAAAACAAGCAAGGCAACGATGGCTAAGTAATAAAAGCGAAGCAAATACCAACCACTACAATAACGCGAAAGGAAACGCCACACTCGGGTTCAGAAACAAAAAGCGAGAATATCTGACGCAGAAGATTCAGGAGATTGAGGAAAACGGGAAGACAAATAACATACGAGATCTATACAAAGCGGTAAACTCATTAAGAAATGGTTACCAGCCGAGGTTAGGAATGATTAGAAATGAACGTGGAGATCTTCAGGCTGATCCGACTAAAATTGTCGATGTGTGGAAAAGTTATTTGGACAAGCTTCTTAATGTACACAACGGGGAACAAACAGAGGAATTTGAAATCCATACCGCAGAACCGTGAACTCCCGAACCTAGTGAGATCGAGATCGAAATGTCGGTAAAGAAATTGAAAAATTTCAAATCACCAGGAATACACAATATTCCAGTCGAATTAATCAAAGCAGGAGGAACGGCACTAATCAAGGAACTACATAAATTGATAAGTGCTATATGGAGAAAGGAGGAGCTCCCAAAGGAATGGAAAACCTCAATAATAGACCCGATTTACAAAAAAAGCTGATAAATCGGACTGTAATAATTAACGCAGAATCTCGTTACTTCCAACTTGTTACAAGGTATTAAGTAATATTGTGCTAACACGCCTAAGTGTATACGTAGATGAAATAATTGGAGATCACCAATGTGGATTTAGAAGAAATAGATCCACGTTGGACTAGATTCTTGCCTTGAGATAAATTTTGGAGAAGAAATGGGAATACAATGGGACGGTTCATCAGCTATTCATTGATTTTAAGAAAGCATATGATTCTATCAAAAGGGAAAAGTTATACAGTATCCTGATACGATTTAGCATTCCGAAAAAAATGGTCCAACTAGTGAAGATGTGTCTCAGCGACCCCATAAGCAGAGTACGGATAGGTAATAATATGTCAGATAGTTTCAAGATTCGCAACGGATTGAAACAAGGCGATGCCTTGTCACCACTACTGTTTAACTTTGCGTTAGAATATGCGATTTTAAAAATTAAAGGGGACAAAAAGGGACTATCATTGAATGGTTTGAATCAACTGTTTGTATACGCGGATGATGTAGATTTAATAGGGGACGATATAGATGCACTACAAAGCAACACCGATGTCTTAGTAGAAGCGTGCGATGAGATAGGTCTACAGGTAAACATAGATAAAACAAAATACATGGTAACAAGCCGAAGCATAGGGAATGAAGAAAATAAAAACATAAGAATTAGGGATGAGGTCATATAGAAAGTAAACAAATTAAAAAAATATTTGCTAGCATACGTAACAAGCAAAAATGAGGTCACGGGAGAAATAAAAATCGCTTAATATCGAGGAATGCATGTTTCTATTCAGTCCAAAAACTTCTAACATCCCGATTAATATCAAGGAATTTGAAATTGAAAATATACAGAACGATTATTCTGCCGGTAATACTTTACGGTTGCGAAAGTTGTAGTAGGACTCTAGCAGATGAACATAAATTACGTATATGTGAAAATAAGGTTTTGAGAAAGATATACACGCCGAAACGGGACGAGATGACTGAAGAATGGAGGAGACCTCATAGTGAAGAACTCTACGGAGTTTACTATTCACCAGATGTAAAAATAATGAAATCGCGACCACTAAGGTGGGTCAGGCCATGTAGCTCGGATGGGGGAAAACGGAGATTATGTTCAATCCTGGTTGAAAGGCCGGATGGAAGAAGGCCATTGGGAAGACCGAGACGTCGTTGGGAGGATAATTTTAGAAGAGATCTTCGAGATGAAAACTCGCTTGATATTGTTCACAATAGAATCCAATGGCGAACGTTTGTTACTGCGGCAATGAACTTGCGAGTTCCATAAGCCATAGAGTTAGTTAGTTACTACAAATAGCAACAGTCATGCTTCTCTGAAAGAATGAAATATATTTTTTATAATTGCCATCACTATTTCGATTAATTATAATTAGTTGGTGATATTATTAATTGGCATTAATATCTAGCAGGAAAACTCATTGAGTCGAGAGAATTTAAACTGTTGTCGCTAGATGGTAGTATTGAATGGTAGGTACAGCGCCATCAGAGAAAAGTGTTAGACCTGGAACTTGCTGAGAAAGTACTCCAAACTTTTCCATATTTAATAGAAAATTCTGGCGATTATAGATTAACAATTATTCCTGATAACTGATGCTTATTTTAATACAATTATGTTAATACTATTGTATCAGCATGACATTAATTCTTAAGAAAATTTGAAAATTTGTTTATCCATAAATTATTACTAAGTGAATGGATAGTGCCTGCTGATTCTTCGTGTGTTTTGTAGATGACGCTGATGCGGTGGTTTTACTTTTTGTATCTTTAAGCGTCATATATACGAGACAGAAACAACAAGCTGTCATGTTTTCGGTACAAGTTTGAACTAACCTTTCCGACATAAAGGTAACTACAATGACACGTGGCGATGGCAGATTGAGCCGTCTTCAAGGACGTTTTTGCAAAAGAATCATTGATTTTTCTAACTGAATACAAAGTTAACATTTAATTCTTCGAAGCCTTAAAGTCCATTTCAAATCTTATGTTTCTATCTTAAGAAAATTAGACTAAATGTGTGATGAGCTCTTTTGGTTCCAGATGTCGCGTTATGGTCACATTGTTAACTTATAAATATGATTTTAATATTAGCAATGTAACGAGGGCTTCTGTCTTAAGCTTCTTTTAAAAAAATGGTATTATGGTCTCTAAAGCTCCGTTGAATTAGTACAAAAATATTCCAACTTATATATACTTAAAGTTTTCATTCTTATTAACTTATATTGTGTTACTTATTTAAGTTTGAGGAACTTGTAACTAAGAGTCACAAAGTTACAACATGCACTTATATAATTAAATGCAGCCTGAATTTATATATACTTATTGATGACTTCCTCCTTTTAAGGAAATCACGGAACAAAACAAAGAATTTTATTACTGAAGAATAATAAATTATAATCAAGTGTTTATCATCAAAACGATACGTATTATGAAAGTATTGTGAAACATAAACTTCTCCTTTCTTTATTAATATAATCAGATCGATTTTATAACTGTTTTATTTACATTCATGACAATACAATCCAAATTACCACAGGACTGAAGTATACAACACAATACAGGAAAATACTTTTATTAAGTGCTTTAAAAATTATTTACATTTTTGAATGCAAAGATATTATCTTTAGTGAAGTTGAATTTGAATTTTATTTATGGCCTTTACGCATCTAAGACTCTGGCCGGGATAGGAGAGAGGAAAGAATTCGGGAAGTTGTCGGGAAGGCCTATACTGAAGGTGTGCCATCCCGGTATTTGGCTCGTGTGACAGGAAAAACCCCGGAAAAACCTGAGTCAGGATAGTATTATCTTTAGTATTTTAGTACATTAATTGAAAAGAAAGCTATCTGTTAAGTGAAATTTTTACGATATTGAATAAAGTTATAGTTTCACTTTATTCTCCTTTATACTGTTTCGAGGTTTGGAGTACAACTAAAACAAGCTTCGAATATAGGTAGAACAAAACCTATTGAAGGTTTACTTTCTTTGTTTTAAATTAAACCATAAACAAAATAGGAAGGTAAAACATGTGAATTCATGACATCTTTTTGTTAACTTGGGGAAAAAGAAACAATATTTACTCTCAGATTCGCTCAATGGACAGCTGAACTAAATTTCTTTACTTGCTTCTTTCATAAAGTATGGAGAGGAGACTCATTCACAAAAAATATACATTTTTCCTTATTAGATGATAAAAATGAATTGTGTAATAATCAGTTACCTCCGTGGTGTATTGCGCTGAGAACTAACCGTGTGTGAGCCGTGAAGCAACATCCCAGAAACAAGTACAGTACATATCACCTCAAATCGTCGGTTTTAATGCCGGAGTTTCATTGAACCATAAACTTTAGAGACGTCTATATAATATGAACAACATCTATATTACTTATTTATTGGGAAATATTTACCACTCCCGTCACTTGAATGAAAAAACAAAACAGAAAATAAACTATTTATTTACCTAGGGTTGACATGCGTTAGCATTTATGTCGATATGTCCACTTTTTGATATTTAAAATATCTGCCCCTGTATATGTTTCGGAGTCCTTTAAATTGTCCACATTTTTTCGAATCTATGCACAATTACGTCCTGACAAATTTAAAAAAAATCACCAAAACCGAAACGTGGACGAAACAAAGGAGTATGCCACCAAAGATCAGGATTAACACACGCATGAGGAAAGAAACATGATATTTCCTGAGGCGACTGCCGTATTATTAGAATAGTTATGATGCGCTTGTACTAAGCTGCTTTTAAGCGGCAGTAAATTCCACATAAGGCACTATTTAAAGTGAGAAATATGCAGAAGCTGCAGTGACACAAATGATACAGTTGGTTCTTGGTGAGGCAACGATGTCAGCATTTTTAGGTATTAGAACATGGCAACCCTATATTTACAAGACGAGTGAAGTTGGAACTGTTTAATCATTGGTCCACATGCTTTCTAGGTTGGCTTAAGTTACCTTCGATTCGATTTATCTAATTACAATACAAGTGTTAACGAGCGAGGAGAATAATTTTACCTTATCTAGAAATTAAATATTGGCCCTTGTACTTAAATTTAAATGAGGGCCAGTCAGTGGAAAAATAGGCCAACTCGTATATCCCGATGTGTATACGTAGCTCCACAAAACTCCTGCTACACGAAGGTAGTTCCGTTCTCAACCGGTATCGTGTCGCAGACTTGTGTCAAACAGTGCTAATGTGAGCCGTATTAATTTGTAGACTTGCAGGGACATGCCGTGCGGCATATCATGGAGGCCAGTAAGGAAGAGCAATGATGAGTCATGCATGTGGGAAACAGCTTTGTTCTGATGTCAGACTGTGATTAACTTACAGTGTGGAAATCTTCTGATAATGGAGGTGCTGTTTCATGACGTTAAACAGCGTGTCGTGACTTGCCTTTGTGGTCTGTGCAACGTATTCTACATTCTTCGCGAAACCATCGGGTCCATTTCTTCAACCGCGACAAGGATAAACAATATTCCCCATACACTGCTGTCGATGATGAATCTCTCGCTTATTCCTCCAAATTTCTCCAGAAAAAGCACCTTTGATTCAATGCCCTGCGTAACATGGCAGACAACAAGTCGCTGCATGTCTGCACTTCACACGGCTTACAGTAGTACTGCTTTACACAATGAGGACTGCCATCTACCGTCCGTCAACGCAACTACTTTCAAATAGCAGGAATTTCGTGGAGCAGCTGCTTCTGCACTGGAAGATGTGCGAGGTGGCCTGTTTTCTATTGACTGACGTTTTTATTACAGTAGTGGAATATCATTTCCATACTTCCTAGAAATGTTTGCTACTTGAGAGCATAAATGAATCAGAAAATAAATTTTCATTGCACCTAATTTTAGTGCAAATGGAGAACTTTCACGGTGCAGGCACATACTTTACCACAACCGTTGTATTCCTCCTTCGCAAGAAAAGAACAGAATAGTTTGAGATGAAATGTCCTTGATTTAACCAATACATTCGGTAATCACCTTCACGGAGCACTTGTGAAGGATTCTCTGCCACTCGCTCGCCATGATATCTATAATTCAATACATAAATTTAGAAATCGCCCCGTTGGTCTAGTGGTTAGCGTTGCTGACTACGAATTGATGGGTTCCGGTTTCGATTCCCGACGCTGCCAAGAATTTTTTTTTCAAGGCGTGTGGGTCCGGAACTGTGCCCACCCAGCATCGTGTTGCAATTGGGGAGCTGTTATGAATAAAAGATAGTGGCCATCACAGTGAGAGCTTAGGCTCTCCTCTCCCTACCCATCTTGTCAGCGTGGGAGCAGTAGACCAATCTCCTCCCCCTGTAGAAAGGCCTCACCCAGTAGTGCATCGAATGTGTCTATGGTTTATTATTATTACATAAGATTAGAAGTCAAAGTTTCATTTCAATCTTCTTAAATTTTTATGAATTTTATTTGTTACTCTGTTTCTATTTCCTATTTCCTTTCTGTTATTTTTTGAATTCGCATGTCACTCATCCAACCTAAACAAATCAGAAGTTGCCTCATTGCCACCACTCTCACGTATGATTCACAAAATATTACGTCATGGTCCCTTAAGCCAATCAAAAGTGCATTCTAACAATTTTCAGTATAAATTTTTGAGCAAATTTACACAATTTAAAATATGAAAATAAGAACATTATGCATTTTAAGAACTCGAGAATTAAAAACTACTTAAAATAAATTTTATGTTTTAGTAGAAATGTCCAGTGAATGTAGTGCATATTGGAGAGTATTTAATGAAGAAATTTGCTAAATACTTACCTTCCACGCTCTTAGTATAGGAAACATTTTTCTGTATAGCATTTTGATGCTTCATCCATTATATTGCCATTAATAAAGACTAAGAACGGTTAAAGTGTTTGAAACCACAAAACATCAAAAGACCTCTCACTAGGGCTATTTATAGTGCGCATATGACCAACCAAACATTTTGTATCGTGTTACTGATAGCACAAACATAGCTAACAGCACATGAATTATTAGCATGCATTTTAAATGTCTCCGCATTTTCTCCTCAAGCCAGGCTTATTTTGTTAGAGAGCCTGGCCAACAGAAATTATGTGATTAGATCAGCATTTCCGTTAGCTCTTGGCTACCAGCGAACTAATTTCTGCCATACTCTTTCAAGATTTAAACTTGGTATACTGAAGTAATTTTAGACCATATCTTGGGGTGAAGATTGCTTTAGGTCAATGTTCGTTTCCCTAACTTTTCGTCAGCTGTCTCAGAGTCAGAATGTGGCGCGAGAAACAGAAACTGAAAAGAAACCATAGCCAAGTCCCCTGAACAGTCCGATTCTGAGGAGTGAGCGCTCTCCAAACTCTACAACGATCTTTTGCAAGGTATTAATTACCCAGTCGGTTCGGTTTTTGTCTAGTTTTTTTACTTTCCTATTAACAAGTGGAAATTTGCAACGTTATCGAAGGATTCTAATTCACGTCAGTATATGTAAATATTACATGGTGTGTCTAAAGTAAGGTATCTTAAAGAAACGAAAAATAATCTAACCCAATCCAATCCAACCTAACCTAACCAATCAACACCAAACATAATCTAAGTATAATTTGGAAAAGGTAATAATATTCAGAAACTCAACAAAATATTGGAGATATAAATAAAATAAATTTATGAGGAAATAACAGTCATTAATTATCTCGGGTCATTTACCATAATCGTATATTACGTTGAGTAACAATGGTAAGAAAGAACAGAGAATGGTGCCGACGATGCCTATGAAGCAGCAAAGTGAACCTTTCTTACTACTTGCTAATGGAAGCAAACTTTTAATCCTGGTAAAAAAGAAAAAAAAAATTGGTAATGGGGATTACTCAGGAGAAGATAAAGTATGTAGAGGTCTTTACTTATTTAATTTAATTCACGTCCTTCTTATTCTTGTCTTTTCTTTACTTTATCATTCAAGTTGCTCACCGCTGGATGGCCCTGCTAACACTTATGGCCTTGCAACTATATTTAAGTATCTGAAGAATTATAATGGATATGAGATTAATTAATCTTTATTACACTGTACATGCAGTACTTACTATATGTGCTATCATGTAGTATGCGTGCTAGGTGTGTTGCAGGCCTATTTATACACTTCTCCCGCTTATTTATTCACACGCAATCGCATCAATGTGTGAACGACACGCCAACGCTGTGCCAATAAGACGATCCAAGTACAACAATCTGCCACTAGATGACAGACGCCGGCACTTTGAGTGAGACTGGCTGAGTAATTTTCCAAACAATTGCTTGAGCGGGCGGACAAGTAACGACATTGAGGCAAATGCACAATGTATTGCATTGCATTGCAAATGCAAATGCATTGCAAATGTTCAAAATTGAACTGCATGGTTTTTGTGGAACGAAGGGGTTCTCGCAACGGAAAATCATCATCTGCTAGTGGATTAGCGTGGTGAATGCGCACCAACAGGACAGATTTGAGGTTCAAAGTGGACACACCAGTTAACATGTGTGTGTCAGGTAAGGAAGGATTCATACCAGTTCCGTTGCAAATATGTGTGTTTCAATTAAGGAAATATTCATACCAGTTCCGTTGCAAATATGTGTGTTTCAGGTAAGGAAGGATTCATACCAGTTCCGTTGCAAACATGTATATGAAGGATTACTTCATCTCGTAGCAACCGATAAGCAAGGAATTTTAGAGAGAGGTGACCACCCAGGTGATGAGTGATACTGGTAGCCTTGATGTTCGGATATTTTTGGGAGTGGTCCTCGAAGTCCCTCCTTCTGCTGTGCTTCCTCCATCTAGCTGCGATACCAACTCCATCTACATTTGTTGATCGAACTGTTGTTATTGTCTGCTATTACGATTTCTTGTGTCATTCCCCACCTTTCCCATATGAAGAGCCATTACCACTTACACAAAACACACTCCCTACCTTACAATTACCACATTAGCAGGAATATGCTAACTAGCCAGGAATATTCCAATATGAATATGGAATATGTCTGAAATATTCTATGAATTTCCTAGCTGATACATCAAAATATCCACTTTAGGAAGATCCCGAAAACTTTCAGATATATCAGCTATACTTCAGGTTTCAATAATATTTTAATCCTTATAGAGATAAAAGGAAAGAATATTGGACACCGTTTGCTGTTCTCCGGGATTATATTCGGAACATATGGTATGTGTATAACAACACATATTCACGTGTATACTGTTCTTGTATGACGATGCGCATCCGCCAGCCCGTACTCAAAATTCGCAACCATAAAGTACAACAGTTCTGTACATTTTCAATTTAAGCTTTCTTGATATTAATCGCGAGGTTAAGAGTATCTGAAAAGAATTGAAATATGTGTTCCACTTCCAAGTATTTACTCTCTCAAACATACAAATTAATAGCTAGAAATTCCAAGCTTTAACTGCAGCCAAGTTTTTCATCTTCCCAAATAGAGATCTCTGATACCCACATATTACAAGAACTTGGCCTCAACGTTCAAAATGCATTCAATGTAAATAACGAGATTTTCCTAAGATTGAATACAAATATATCCACTTGATATCATTTGACTTCTCTTCAAGAAAAATGGGAAACTCGTGAGGTAGTTTGGTGGAGGTGCTTCAATGGTAGATAGACGCACTGTGTGCGTGAATTTTCTCGGGATTCTTTCATTTCCTCACAATTTCTTCATTCTACCATTTCACCCATGATCATCCATTCGGTCTGAGCCAAAGTTGCTTAAAGGCCTTAAAATAATTACATTTCAAATTTCGTGGAAAAGTTATAGGATGAAATAATGTAGCAAAATGGGTTGCTTGATTCTTGGGTTTATGAAAATAGCCAGACCAGATTTTCTTATAGTCTTGTAATATCAGATTTTCTATATTCTTAGAGACCACAAGCTAATATAGATAAGATACATATGTGTTTTACATATATCTTTTCACACAGATTGTATTCCGCTTTAGTTTCTTGATCATAAAACACCGACGTTGTTTTTAAGACTATCAAGTTACCAATAATCTTCCAGGACTGCATATAGTTAGTACGAAGTGTTTAAACTTTGTACGAATATTGATGGTCAAAACATTCAAATTGAGTATTTTAAATTTCTATTCAATAAATACAAACAATAATAATAATTTACAAAAAGAATACATTATTATTAACATAGTTTGTTCTGTTCAATATTTGCTTTGAAATGCATCTGAATTCTTGCCACTTACAGTTTCTAATCTCAATATTCAATAGTTACATACGTCTATTTTGAATATTTTGCATGGGTTAAATAATAATTTCTTCTTCAAGGAAAAAAAATGTAATGAAATCCTATATTTTACATTTTCCGTTTCATCATTCATTTGAAATAACAGTTACTACATATATAATTTTGAGTCTTTTGTTGGTTTAAAAGGCACGAATATAAAATTATGTAACAGAATCAGCAGAATATATAAAACATTATATCCATAAATAGGAGGAAATTATTTATTTCTATTCGACATTTTTCTTTACAAAATCACAATTTCTATAATTTTATGATAAGATATAAATTTACCAATGATCATCATCATGCACGGGAGTGATAACTGAGGTAGTGACATGACTTTTCCCAAGGATTGGAGAATCATAAACAGTTGTATGGAAGCCAGGATGATGTGGAGTTGCTGTTCTACCGAAAGTGATTTTTCTGGTCGGAGGAAGAGCTACCGGAACAGGAACAGCTATCGGTGCAGCTAACAGAGTAGGAGCAGCATATCCAAGAATATTTCCGCTAACAACGGATGCAGTCAAGAAGATTAATGCAGCGACTAGAAATACCTGTGAAAGAAACGGTAAAGAGTAGCTGCTAGACTGGTTGAAACTTAAATTCCTTTATAATCTTTACTATTTAAGCAGATGTGTCCTTATACAAAGATAATATTTTGATCATTTTTAACAATAATCGTAATCTCAAAATCAAGTTTTAGAAACAAGATGTTGAAACTATAACCAGGAAAACTTCCAGAACATTAAAGTGAATGAGCTGAGCGAATCTGAACTTCTGTTGTTAGAAGGATTAATGTTGTATCGCCATCAATTAAATTTGTTTGCCTCAGAACTTTCTGCCATAAAATCGACTTGTGACTTTCCATATTCAAAGCATAGAACATAAGAAAACAAAATGATGAACATGATAGTTCTCCTATTTGCAATAGTTTTCTTTGTACATCGAACTACTTCTTATATCTTGAACTGAAAAATAAATTAAAGAAAACAGGAATTCAAGCATGACATTTTTTTTACTTTTAAAGCATTTTTTTTTTCAGTATAAATCGAACACGTAATCTTAAATTTATTTAGCTGAAAACCCGACTACTAATGAGCTGTGACGTGTACGCAAAATTATGCATTTGTTACAATCACAACATTAGAGAATTTAGGGGAAAATCTTTCATATTAGTCTATGATATTGGATCGTGAACAAGGAAATTCATTTAAGGTAATTGCTAATTTATTGAGCATCTCAATGAAATACAATACTGATGACTCTAGCTTGAAAGTCAATTCGTTTTGTTCTTTAAACGTTTTCAAACAAGTGGAAGTTCCTCACTTGATGTTTATTGTTTATTTGGCCACAAATTACTACACATTGAATGTGCAGGGACCAAAGACGCTCCATGTGTTTTTGTGATGAAGGTCCTGTGTTGGTTCAATTTTTATCTGTAAACTACATATACAGAAACTGGAAATGGCTAGATCAGGCTTATACAGATTAATCTTTGTCAAAGAAATACAGCCAAAATTGCAAATAATTGTGACAGAATGAATCGTCTAAAGTTAAGATTTTGTGAAAGAATGATTTATGTCCATAATCGAATATAAATTATACGCATTAATACTTAAAGAAAAAAATTACACTATCTTGGTCTCTTCAAGCGAAGAAGCAAACAGAGTAAAATAAATCAAATAAAAAATGAAGTGACTTTCAAACAAATGCACTTAGCAAATTTACATCTAGTTTCTGTTTTTGAAATGTTTGAGGTCCACAGAAAACGATTACCTTTTAAATTGTGTATACGTTTTGATAGGCCTACATATAGTATCAATGCTGCTTGGAAATAAGACAAATCATTTTTAATTGAGGAAAAATAACTAAACAATTAGACTCTGGC
The DNA here is from genome assembly GCA_022664845.1 of Lepisma saccharinum. Lineage (NCBI taxonomy): Eukaryota > Metazoa > Arthropoda > Insecta > Zygentoma > Lepismatidae > Lepisma > Lepisma saccharinum. The sequence goes on along the minus strand of JAGDQP010003919.1, from coordinate 33,868 downwards.
TTCACTTTATATTAAGAAAACAATATAATTAGATGAAACAGTGAAAATTAAACCTACGTTCAATGATACAGAGCAAACACTTAATTTTTCGAATCTGTTAATAACTCAATCTCAATACCAGGCTTGTAAAACTCAATGTTGATATTTAAAACATATTAAGAGCATTTGAATACATTTGAAACAATCCTTTCATTTCAACAGCGATATTTCTATTCTGATTTTGTGTTACGATCACTTAGTTAACTCATGACTATATTTTCTTATTGTTTTTAGAACGTATTCTGTCTTAATACGTAAACTTATAGATTTCTTTAGTTCGTTATTAAGATCTCAAAAGCGTAAAGTGTTGAATTGCTACAAAAAGTATAAATCTTTCATACACTTACAGTCTTCATTGTTATTAACTTATGGTGTTACTTTTCCAGTTTGAAGAACTTCTTGTTATGTGTTACAAAGTTACAACATACATTTATATACCTAAACGCAGCCTCATCATTATATATTTATTATGATTTCCTCATTTCAAGGAAATCATGAAAACAGATCAAAGAATGCGGTTACTGAAATATATTATAATAAACTGTTCCGAATGATATGTGTTCTGAAAAAAAAAACATCACAATACACACTTTATTTATTAATAGAAGCATCTCATTTTATAACATTTTTTAAATATTCATGACAATGCCTAAATAGGTCATTTTATGCAGTAATACATGCCTATATTGTTGTAAATTATAACAACATACCAAACGTGTGATATTTTTACTGTTCACAAAATAATATTTAATTCACATCTACTGCATGGAGATTCTCGAGCCCATGGGTCGTCAATCTGCAGCTCGCGTGTCTCGTGAAAGCCTTATATGCGCATTCCCAGACTGGAGCGATGGCACTTCCCGAGATCCTAATTCATATAGACACTTCTAAACAATAAGGCTTGAGTGCTAAAAATTAACCTTGCTATCGTGTGCGATAATAGTGAGTGGACTTATAATAATATAAAAAATTAAGAAATGTGTGAGTAAATGCTTCTGATTAAGTTGAAATATCGCTTTGTAAGCGACGGCTAGATAAAAGGCTACTAAAATATTTACTTCATATTTTGTGATTTTTTTTTGTTTCGTTTAATGGAAATCTTTTTCCTTATTTATTTTTGTATATTATATATATTCAACTCACAATGACAATCAGTATATGATTTGCCTTAAGAAATCAATACAGCGAAATTAACGATTTACTTACCTAAAAACAAACTCTGTTAACAGATACAAATAAAAAAAAGTCGAAAATAGGTGAATTAAGTAAAATTTGATAATCAAACGATATATTTAAATCCCCAGTGAAGGTCGGTACGATTAATTGAATTTCAGGAAAATGCTGAAAGTATTTATAAATACAATCAACTAAATACCACCAACCAACATCAAACTTCGTTAACGATTTAGCGAATCGTTTAAGTCCATTTGTTTTCTAAACCATTAAATTCATAAAATCTTAACGAAGATTAGTGGTATCCACAGAATATATAATATTACCATATGCTTGCTTTTTTGTTAATTCGAAAGATAATCTGAAATTGATTAAATAACTTTTTGACCTCAATTTCTCCTACTTTCACCGAATCGCCCCTCCTGAAATTTTGCTCTGGGTACCCTACTGCTCTATACTGGCTTCACAATCGTCATTTGGACATCACTTGTGCAGCTAATATTCGTCTTTAAATAAATCATTCGTTTCTAATTTATATTGATAATAGAGGACTGAACTTAAAACAAATGAAACGCAACATAATGATTAGAAATGATTGTCAAGTTCTAAAACGATTGAAATAAAATGTATATTATTTTGTATATTATTACATTCCTATTTGGCCAGCGGTAGCTCAGCGCTAGAGCGCTCACCTCTTATACTTGGGGTACCTTGTTAGACCCCGGCTACTACAGGATGATATTTGTGGTGGACAAATGCCATGTTCTTGTTGTTTTTTTTTTCGGGGTACTCTCGTTTGCTCCGACTTTCGTCATTCCACCAATGATCCCATTATAATCCATTCGGCCTTAGCCGAAGTTGACTAACGACCTTAAATAAAGTCAAAAATCAAAATAAAGTTCCTTCCAAAGTTTCAGTAACAATTGCAAAATGAACAAGGATTTAATATTCATGTACACTGCTTTAAAATCATGGCATATTCCATTTCTTCTCTTCGAGATAATATTTTGTACTGTTCTTTGTAGACAATACTGATATATCTTTATATAAAATTGAAACAGTAATGTCAAAATTCATCTCTCCAATTTGATATCTCTTTCGCTGTAAGGAATTTTCTTTATCAGTACTGGATAAAATTCTGAAGAGACCGGATAAATCTCATGATTTATTTTTGACAGAGAAATTTGGACATAAAACAGTTGCTAAAGTTGTCAATTTTTCGTATATTACCAACAAAGGAAAGGAGAGGCTGAAATCGACACAGAAAATATTTATGTCAAACGAAAATGAAACATTTACATAAATAATGAATTCTATACCACAGTGAGAAGTAAGGTGTTTTGTATAAAGTATATCGTATGATTCCCATCTCAAGTAGTTTTGGTAACATGGTAAAATTAGAAATAGTTTGGAGTCGATTGAAGCTATGAATTAACGACGGTTGTTTGTATACGTTGAGAAGCAATTTGTGGCGAGAAAGTTGAAATATTTTATTTTGTTGAAAGTTAAATAGTGGTTGTATTGTTAAATTTGCAGATGGGACTATCTTTTGAGTGGAAATTCGTTGTGAATAATGCAGAAAGAGATGGAGAGAAAGTACGCGATACTTTCATCTGTTGCTAGGTACGAAGAAACTTTTTCTAACGATCTATATGGCTGCAAACTTATACACCATAGTATGCAAATTCAGTTTATAAACAAAATGATCACGCCAAACTTTCTCGTCTTAGAAGTTTATCCAGATATCCTTGTATAATGTTAACTATTAATACATTTATACACTGTAAAAAAATAGAACACTTTTTTTTACACTTTTTTGAACAACTTTGAGCACTTTCTGGAAACGGCTTTAGCTCACTTTCGAACACTTTTATAGTGTCCAAAAGTGAACTAAAGTGCTATGAAAGCGTCTCAAAGGTGTTCAAAAGTTATTTAAAAGTGTACAAAAGTGTTCCCTTAATAATGCTACAAAAGTGCAAAAAGAGTGCCGTCAATTTTAATGTGTTCCAAAAGTGTGTTTTGGAAACTACTTTCAGGACACTTTATTCACTTTCAAGCACTATTGGAACACTTTAAGTAAACTTTCATACACAATATTTTGGTGTGTTTTCAGATATTATGTCAGAACACTTTTGGTTAATTTATACCTCCTCCCCCTTAGTAAGCAAAACTAAGTAGATACCCTATCCCTAATGCTTAGACGCCCAGCATAAATAAGTAAAGCTTAAACCTCCGCCCCCAAATGCTGACGTAATATTTGAACGACTCCTGGCAATAAAAAAAATGTACATGTTTCAAACACATATTGGTAACTGTGGAGCGTAGTATTAAAATTCGTTTTTTATTTTTTACTGTAAATAACGAATTTTGATACTACGCAGTACAGTTAAATATGTATTTGAAGCATGTACATATTTTAATGTCAGGAATCGTTCAAATATTACGTCAGCATTCGGGGGAGAGAGAGGTCAAGCTTTGTTTATTTTTGTCGGGAGTCAACGTATTAGGGATAGAGCATTTACTTAATGTTGCTTACTAAGGAGGGAAGGGATATAATTTGACCAAAAACGCGTTGACGTAATATCTGAATGACACCTAATATATTTAGCTGTGACGCGTAGGTTCTATATTCGTTATATCTAATTTTTTCCTAAATACTTTGACAAAAAAATAAAGTCGTTTTTACCTATGGCTTCAAAGGCTGCAAATTAAAACCTAATTTATTCCTGTAAAATCATCGGTTTTTGATAAGTTTTGTAAAAGTGAACATAACGATTTTGATACAACACTCCTCAACTTTAACTTCAATCTGGAATCTTATGCATATAGTAAATATATACTTTCGGTATAGTTGATATATATTAAAAATATTTTAAAAAATCACCACAAACCATATCATGCTGGGTACCACACAAACAAAAAATCCAATTGATTTCTTTCCGTATTTTCTTGTCCCAGACAAATGTAGGGATGGTATTCTTAATTCAGGCATGTGCGTACTAATTTTTAAGTAAACCATAACAACACCTTTAAAAAAATTAGCATCTAACTCAATAAAAATAGAAAACGTAACCCCAAATATAGGGGGAAAAAACATTACAATTTCATTTCTGTTTTATGTTTTAATAGTTAGTAAATTGTACACACGGTTGATTCAGTAAAAAAAAAAAATAGTGGAAGTTCTCTTTTTTTAAAGCACGATGCTTCACGATTATTTTAAAAATGAGCTTAGAAAGTCAACAGTCCAACAGCAAAAAAAAAAAAAAGCCAGAAAAGATAAATGTTCACATTAAACACTTTAAACACATGTAAACAACTTCTGTGCTTTTTATATCACTTTTAGTGATACAATCTTCGGTACCACAACGAAGGTCAAGGTGCAGCGTCCGTAATTGCCTTCTTCGACACACCCTGGAACAATAATAGATAGTATGTATTTACTATAAACTAAAACACATTAATCACATGAATATAAAAGTGGTATCTTCTCTGAGGAAATTAACAGATTAAAAAGCATGTATAGCAACCAAGCAGCCGTGACTCAATACATAGATCGTTAAGTGTGTTAGCATTTGGAAGGTCTACGATTCGAAACCTGCGCGACTGCTGGCCATCCTGACCAGTGTTCTTTTAGGGTTTTTCCGTGGTCACACCAGGCAAATGCTGGGATGGTACCTTCAACACAGGCCGTGGCCCGACGTCTTCCGGTATCCTTTCCCCTTCCCTATTCCGGCTTGAGTCTGAGATGCCCGAAGCCCATAATAATAATTACCATAATAGTAACAGCAAAGAATAATATATAGAGTAGTCGTAGTTCATTTGGTAGAGCGATGGCTTGACAATCGGATCGGAAACGATCTTAGCGACATCCCATTCTGACTGAGGTTTTGGCAGGGTTGCTTGTCATACCATGTAAATCCGGGATAGTACCTACAGATTACTCCTGACCGACATCTTCCAACATCCCCTGCTCCACCCTATATCCAATCCTCAGCCTGAGTGTCCTTAAAGACATAAATACGTTCAATTATTGAATAATAGTAAATATATTTTAATAACAGTAACAATCGGAACTTCATTTGATAGACGAGCCCATTCAGGTCTTGCTGCCGGTAAGCCTGTGCAATTTTTATATATCGATCGGTATTTTCGATCGATCGGTCGATATTTTGAAACTTGAAATATCGATATCGATAAAAAATCTATATATCAAACGATAATGCGATTTTTATTTCCTACGATTTTTTATTTTCGATATTGTATTATCGATTTCCAGTTATATTTCGATATGAACAATATTGCATGATGACATGGGAACCGGCAGGAACAAAATCTGGGGTAAATTGATCATGAACTGCAGCTTTCCCACGAGCTAACTCTGTTACATTACCGTAGACAAAATAGCACAGAAAATGTGAACGCTGTTGTCAGTCAGTGGTGGAAGGAAAGGGATTTCGCTGTGGTATTAGAAAAACACAATATTTCCTGTTGAAGTTTCACCTTTGACCGGCCAAGTCAGATACTTTTATCACTTCTTTTTTTCTTGTCACTTTAATTTTTACTTTCTACTTATAAATGATTGCCTCATTGGTTTCATTTTTCAACAGCTCACGCAATTCAGAAACATAATGTAGGTTACAAAGTCAGTTTTTTTTCGATTAGAGTTTTGTTTCAGGGCCTTTCATAGCGAAGCTACAAGTATTTGAATTTAGGTCCCTAAATTTATTTTAAGGCTTTTAGGAAACTTTTGGCTCAGGCCAAATTGATGATGGGATGGGTTGGTAAGATGAAGAAAGTGGAAGGAAACGGGAGAACCTCTAATAAAAGCACACACAAGGTGTTTTTCCACCACAAAAGTCACATGGTATGATCCGGGATCGAACCTATGACCCCACGCACCAGTGAACCACACGAAACTATAAGAAAAGGGACCTTATAATCGCGCTGTCCGTGTCCAGAAACTAAATCTCAAGAACTACGAATTGTACAGAGGCGCGATTATACATGGTAGTCACCAGGTCACCACCATTTCACATTTTCGTCTTTTATTTAAAGATAAATGTAAACAAATCAAGCCCGTTATTGTTATTTAGGTTTTTAAAGTTCAACAAACGAATTCTAATTTTACTTATAGTTACAACATATTTATTACGAACTTTATAATTATAATATATTGTTTTTAAAGAACTAACTTTAAGTATGTAACGGAGCCCCCAGGCCTTGCCGAAGTCACCAAATTGCGAAACCACTGGGCATAGGAACGATTTTGCTACGCATCTCCATGAGGTGCACTCGCTTTTTTTGCTACGCTCGCTCCACCGCTTCGCTTCTTTCTTTAAAAACGTGTAGTCGATCTGTGGTTTAGCGATTGCAAGCGCCCAAGGTCCCCAAAAGGTATTAGAAACTAGTATTTTTTATGTATCCTGGCCCCCTTCCCCTCTCCCACAGTTGTATTGTTGTTCCTTTACGGCATTACTTTCTATGGAATTTTGTTCATTTTCAATCATAAACTGGAGTTTGTGTAAAAACCATTCCATTTGCGAACATTTTCATGGTGAAATTTGTGTTCTACACGTAAAAGTACCTATGGAAATGCATCTGATAACGCATTTAGTTAATATAAAGTTTCATCTTCAGGGTTGATTTTACTGCTTAATTGTCGCTCATATTACACGACTCGACTTATTCGAGACACAAATATATGACAGAGTGCAAGTCTATGCGTGTTGTTTTCGCTATCTATATGTCTCAGCGATCCCATAAGCAGAGTACGGATAGGTAATGTCAGATAGTTTCAAGATTCGCAACGGATTGAAACAAGGCGATGCCTTAACTTTGCGTTAGAATATGCGATTTTAAAAATTAAAGGGGACAAAAAGGGACTATCATTGAATGGTTTGAATCAACTGTTTGTATACGCGGATGATGTAGATTTAGTAGGGGACGATATAGATGCACTACAAAGCAACACCGATGTCTTAGTAGAAGCGTGCGATGAGATAGGTCTACAGGTAGACATAGAGAAAACAAAATACAAGATAACAAGCCGAAGCACAGGGAATGAAGGAATTAAAAACATAAGAATTAATGATGAGGTCATAGAGAAAGTAAACAAATTTAAATACTTGGGAGCATACGTAACAAGCAAATATGAGGTCACGGAAAAAATAAAAAGTCACTTAGTATCGGGGAACGCATGTTTCTATTCAGTCCAAAAACTTCCAACATCGCGATTAATATCAAGGAAATTGAAATGGAAAATATACAGAACGGTTATTCTGCCGGTAATACGTTACGGTTGCGAAAGTTGGAGTACGACCATAGCACATGAACATAAATTACGTGTATTTAAAAATAAGGTTTTGAGAAAGATATACACGCCGAAACGGGACGAGATGACTGGAGAGTGGAGGAGACTACATAATGAAGAACTCCACGGACTGTACGATTCACCAGATGTAGAAATAATGAAATCGCGATGACTAAGGTGGGTAGGCCATGTATCTCGGATGGGTGAGTAACGAAGATTATATTCTATCCTGGTTGGAAGGCCGGATGGAGAGAGGCCATTGGGAAGACCGAGACGTCGTTGGGAGGACAATATGAGAAGAGATCTTCGAGAAATAGGTGTTGGTGATGAAAACTGGCTTGATACTGCCCAGGATAGAATCCAATGGCGAACGTTTGTTATTGCGGCGATGAAGTTGCGAGTTCCATAAGCCATAGAGTGAGTGAGTAATATGCTTCAAATAAGGTCCAAAAGCATGTCCGAAGTCAAAACTCGCTGAACAGCAAAAAGAGTTCTCGTTTTAGTTAAACACAATATCCGTGTATGTTTGGTCTTCCTTTGGAACTTACCTGGAGCAGGAGAATGGTAAATAATTGGAACAGTGACTACATGATGACAGAGAGCACAATTCTATGGATTGTTACAAGGTAAGAACTTCAATGTCTAAATTATTTTGAACATAATTTTCGATAACCCATGATTGCATTCTGTCAAAGCTTATGAAACATAGTTTTGTGCCTAAAACAGCAAGTAAACTAAAAGTAAAAATAATAAAAATGTTAGTGAAGTTGTTCAAATTAAAGCGAAATTAAACTTTGGTAGTTCTCTTCTGTACACTTACATGAAGATAAACAATACATTAAAACATATTTCCGTAACTATTGACGCATTAAGGCAGGCAATGATACGCATAGCTTTTACCATTCCCAATATCCGGTGTAAAATTTACGTATGAAACGCATAAACTTTTTAAAAGCAAGACTTGCAAGACCCTTGCAAGCAAGACCAAGACCAAGACTGGGCGAGCAAGACCAAGACCAAGACCTCTACGGTCTTGGTCTTGGTCTTGCTTTTGCTCATCACTACTTTCCAGCCTTTATTTATACTTCGTTCATCAGATCGTAAGAAACGCCGCTAGTAAAAAGGTGGCAGTTGGCGAAGATTAGCATACGGTGACAGGAAGAGTGCAACGAAAGAAAATTGGAATAATTTTCAAGTTTTAAAAGCTTCCTCGCTTAACTTTTCGTTCCTACAAGCTTGAGTTAGGTTAGTTAACAACCAAGCCACTTACGTTGTTAGAACAAGCTTCTTTCATGCTTGTTTATTGCGTTAAACACAATATCAAGTTTGTCAAGCTAAAAGCAAGTGACTGACAACCTTGTTTCAAGTTGAAATGCTATCTGGTATGTTGTCAACCTAAACCTGATCGGTTGCTTCTTATCTGCTTTAATTTAGGCGCTTGCAAGCCATACAATCTAAATGCATATATGAATTGCAAAGTACCATTTAAAAAGTTGTATTCTCATTAAATTGAAAGTGGAAAGGTAAATCAAGGCATCTAGACGCAAGTCTGAAGGGTCAGTTTCTCTCTACTTGCTTTTGTGTAGGTTGTAGGCTGTAGTTTGCGTTAGAGTCTGAGTGCATATAGTGCAAAAATTACAAAAAAAGTTGATTACAAGGTTACAAATGCTTCATTTACCGAACGACTTTGAAGCCCAGGAATGAAAATTTCATGTTAAAAATATTAGCTGTATTGATGCTTGGAGATAAGTTTGTATACAGGGTCTGTCCGGAAAGTAGTCGGACTGAAGTTTCGTAAATCCATTTATTGACAATTTTAACACATCGAGTTAATAGTTTTCAAAATATTCCCCTTTTGCATCAAGACAGCGTTTCCAACGACTCTGCCAATCACTGAAGGCTCCCTGGAACGCAGAAACTGGAATGCTTTTCAGCTCCCTCGTTACGGCCTCTTGAATGGCCTGGACCGAGCCGTGGTGCCGTCCTTTCATGACCCGTTTCAGTCGGGGGAAAAGGAAGAAGTCTGAGGAAGTGATATCTGGGCTGTAGGGTAGGTGGGGAAGCTGTGTGATGTCATGTTTGGTCAGGAAGTCCATGACAGCAAAGGCAGTGTGGCTCGGCGCATTTTCGTGATGGAGCTTCCATGAGCCGGCGATTGCTGGACGGACGCGGGCAACTCGTTTCTGAGTCCTTCAAGTACTCCCACGTAAAATGCAGCATTCACAGTCTCACCAGGCGGTACAAACTCTCTGTGAACCAATCCTTTGCAGTCAAAAAAATTTATCAATATCGATTTCATTTTCGACTTGCTCATGCGGGCTTTTTTCGGGCGAGGTGAGGCGGAAGTGTGAGACTCGCAGTTTTACCCAGTTTGACGCAAAACTTCACCGCGTACCGATGCTCTAACAAACGATTCATTGAGGAGCGTGACACGGCACCTTGACAGCGGTTCACCTTCAACTCGATCTACACTCCGGAAAGGCTTGTAGAGGTCTGTTGCTCTGGTAGCTAGGATCCACCACCACCCAACCAGAGCAGTAAGATCACCTTTCTTCACCCCATTGTGGCGGGAAAAATTCAGTCCGTCATATATATATATATATATATATATATAAAGTTATCGAAAGGACTAATGAATATGAACTTCCACTATGTTTGGGATTCATAGATTTTGAAAAAGCTTTCGATTCGGTCTCCTTGCCAACAGTACTTAAATCACTTGAACATCAAGGCATCGAAAGTGCATACATCAAGTTACTGCGAAACATTTACTCGACTGCTACTTCTGTCATTAGACTGCATCAAGAAAGTGAAAAAATTAAAGTTGGAAAAGGGGTAAGGCAAGGAGATTCAATTTCTTCAAAACTGTTTTGTGCGGTCCTGGAGAGACTGTTCCAGAATTTAAACTGGGATGAAGTTGGAATTAAAATTAATGGCGAATATCTTCATCACCTACGGTTCGCTGATGATATAGTCCTGCTTGCTTCAAGTGCAGAAGAACTACAAACCAGAATGGAAGAACTGAGTAACGAGAGTTCGAAAATAGGCCTTAAAATGAACTTAAGTAAAACAAAAGTAATGTACAACCAACATGCTGCAAAGAAGGAAGTGAAGATTAACGGAGAGACAATAGGCATAGTTGATGAGTATGTTTGCCTAGGCCAGCTCAAAACATCGAATGCCAAGTTGACTGATGAAATAAATAGAAAATGTAAAATGGCGTGGAGTTCTTTGGAAGACCACTTTATTTTCAAAAGCAAACTTCCAATGTGTCTGAAGCGTAAAGTTTATAATCAATGTGTCTTACCAGTAATGATGTACGGCTGCGAAACTTGGACATTGAATGCGCAAACGACTCAAAGATTGAGAGTCACAGAAAGACCAATGGAGAGGTGCATGCTAAGAATAACCAGGAGAGATAGGAAGAGAAATGAATGAATTCGCTCACAAACAAAGGTAGATAATGCAATCAAGACTGCGAAGAAGATGAAGTGGAGATGGGCTGGTCACATGGCTAGACGAACAGATTGATGGTGGACAACAAATGTACTACAGTGTGTTCCTAGGGAAAAGAAACGACCAAGACGATGTGAAAATGTAAGATGGGTAGATGAAATCAAGCGTTTTTCAGAAGCAACATGGATGAGGATATCAGCAGACCGAAATATGTAGAAAGAAAAGGGGGAGACCTTCATCCGGCAGTGGATAGAAAACGGCTTAATATATATATATATATATATATATATATATATATGTGTGTGTGTGTGTGTGTGTGTGTGTGTGTGTTTTAGCGATTTAAAAATGTTATATATGTGTCAATAGAAAAAAATATTGTTGAAAGAGGAAGTTAAAGTTTTCTTTCAATTTGCTAATCTGTCACCACTTGGTAAATTTCACTTTTGCCTTCATTTTAAATACAAGAAAAATTAAAAAGATAGAAATAAGATATGTCCAGAAAATGTTTAATACTGCTTGATCCACGAGATAACTGATATTTGAAAGGTAAAGTAATCCCCTGTGCGATACGCACGTTCTGAGAACGACGTATAGCAGATGTGGATGGAGCGCTCCACATATACTCGACCTACGGTATGAAGTGAGGTGGAGTGGCCAGTCTCACGTTCGACCACATTTACCTTCCCAAGGTGCCCAGCAGTAACAAAGACACTGTGGTATTCAATTTGGTAAGAGACTGATTACACCTTACTGGGTCAGGAATGGGAACACTGCGAGAAAATTTTCAAGCACCCTAGCCGGGATTTGAACTCGCGTCGCCCATGCTACCAATTGAGCCACGGCGACTCATTAACTGATACGTAATAAGATTCAATTTTCCTGATATTACACCTACAAATGCAACAACGGAACACAGCGCTGCCTTCCTTCGACAGTCTGTGGTTCAGTGATATAGTTGGTAGTGCCATAGAAATAGGCATTGCGGGAACAGTATTTAGTTAATTTTACCTAACCTATTGTTGTGGATCAGAAAGAATGGGAGATAGTCGGTCAGGATTTCTTTTAGAGGTACCACCCGGCATTTGATTGGTGCGGCTAAGGAAACCTTGGGAAAATGTCAGGATGGGCGGTAGCTGGGATCATTCCCAGAATTATGGGGCTGTGTGATTATTTGATACATTTATCGATAACTATTTAAATATTCAAAATATCGAATATAGATAAACGTTTTTTATTTGATCGATATTTGATTTTCTACGGTTTTTCGATTCTCATTTAACAACGATTTTATATTTGAACGATATTCAACGATTTTTCTACTCGAACGATATTCGTTTTTCCCATTCGAAAGATATTCTATTTCCAACGATATTTCTATGTGAACGATATTCGATTTCAAGCGATGTTTCGATTTTAACGGTATTCGATATCCAACAATTTGTCAATATGAACGATTTCCGATTTCCAAGGATTCTTCTATATGAACGATATTTGATATCTCTCTCTCTCTCTCTCTCTCTCTCTCTTTATTAAGGTTGACCTGCTTTTAGTGGGTGGACGGCCTTGGAAGGCTTGCTTGGATACCGCACTTAACGGCCGTCCTAGGGCGAGAGAGTACGTAAGCAAAACAATTATTTTTAATCCCTACATATCGATATATATATATATACAGAATGTTGGAAAATAACACCGACGTGACCGCTTCATGAGATTCCTGACATGAAAATTTGACGGTGCACAGATGCTTCATTTCCTCGCTAAATCCCGCAGAAAGCGTGGGGGAATAAAGTGTACAGCTTAATCTTTTCAATACCATTAAGGCTCAATCCAAGTGGGTTTTCCCGCCTTTTTCATTTTACGTCAATTATTGAAATTTCAATTGAGGAAAACAGAAATTAACTTTCACAGACTAAAGTTCATCTCGTCCTTCAATAATGACTACAATTAGTTTCAACAAAACATTAATTGTAAACTCAGGATTGTGTGCAGACACTTTTGGGTTAGAATAATGTCCCAATAGTTTCTGCAGACAATCCTGCAGTTACAACTAGCATTTTATTATTCTAAATGTACCAATTATACTCACTATTGAAGAAAGAAACGAAGATTGGTTTGTGAAAGTCAATTTCTGTTCTCCTCTACTGAAATTTGAATAATTGACGTAAAACGAAAAGGGCGGGAATATCCACTTGGATTTAGCCTTAACAGTTACTTGAGACAAGCTCTAACGAAAAATGCATATTCTAAAATTGTGCAATGGAAGCGCAAGAGGTTGCCCAAAGAAAGTAGGAGATTCCATAAAATGCTCTGAACTATACGGTGGGTCGAAATAAGCATGAATGAGACGACTTTCCCGGAAGTAACAATAATTAGTTTGCCCCAGCTCGATATCTCAGATTTTCTTTGCGGACTTTTTTTTTTTAATCTTTGTGATTACGTAACAGACAGGAGTAAATCTTACACATTTAAACGTACATCTGGTGTATTTATCAGTAAAAGAGACTGTCACTGTCCGGTTGGATGGCGGTCATTACGTCTATCATTTTTAATGATACGGAAAGTCTTCTTGCTCGTGCTTATTTCGACCCACATATCTGGAAATCCCCACCTCCGTTAAAAGAACCTCTAGTGTCCGTTGTATAATTTTGGAATATGCATTTTTGGATAGAGTAGAGCTTAAGTCTTTGACGGTAACATCTTCTGCACTACCCTATCCCGACCTAAAAGTGACATGCCTAAGGGCAGTAAATAAATTCAATTGAAGGCACCTAAACTCAAATTTGCAGTCAGTTTCTCCAATTGCTTTCGTTTACGTGAGTGTGTAAGAGTCTGACAAGTAAGTCATATGGAATTGTAACTGATTGGCAACGGATATAGATGCTTCGGAATTATGCGAAAGTCTGAACGTTCTTCTTGTTTCTTCTTCCCTCAATGCAACAAATACGCATAAAAATATACGAGCTCATATAATCAAAGCAGTTTGTGTTTCTTGTTTTTGTAGAAATTAAATTATTTCCACTCTATAACTTTATATTTAATAGAAACATAAACACAGTATCCGCTTAAAGATTCACAGCTTATACCCTGTGAAAGTTCTGCGACTACAACACTGATAGGGATTAAAAACGGCTTCATGAAACTAGTTCTCTCAAGTTAAAAATGATCGACCCCCCCCCCCTCCTATTTTCTATGATAGACAGCGACTTTTAATAAACCCTGCATAATAGGGTGGAATTAATGTCATAAGTCAATATATTACGAACGACATAATAGTATCTTCACATTATCTCCTGACTGAATCCCTTCCCCTCCCCTATATTAGCCTGAGCCTTAAATGCCTAAAGGCTATAGATAAATTTCAATAGTTAATACGTACATTGAGAACAAAGAACTCATTAAAATACATAAAAGTTTTTTTTAAATAAATAAACCTAGGGTCGAGAAATGTTTCGATTTTCGGATGCTTTTTTAAAGAAAGGAAAAAAAAATACATTTTTCATTTATTTTCTGCTAATCTTTCCTTCTTGGCAAGAGTTGATTATGTTACTTTTTATTTTACAAACCAGAAAAACGAAAGAAAAAGGAAGGAAATACAGATATGCGCAAGAAGTACACGTGATGGCTGTTAGGTTAAAGTTCAGTTCACCAGACATTACGCCTGCGATGCAACAAGGAAACAGAGCACTGTCTTCCTTCCACAGGCTGTTTCATAAAGTTAAAATTAATTGAATGCGCCGTAACAGCACTATGGCTTACACCCGTCCCGATACGGGGAAGACTGTTCGTCACGTCTAAACGTAGATGTTAAGAAACTAAAAATAATAAAACTGTAGATGTAGAAGGTCTTCAGTGATTAAAGAAAAGCATCCGGTGTACAAGACCTGAATGAATCACAATAAAATAAACGGGGAGTATGCAGGGCCCTCGGTATAACAAAAACTAAAATCAACGGATGTTAAAGGACCTTCACATATTTAAAAAAAATTCAACATGAAACTCCGCTTGTTAAGGTGATTATCTCAAATAGAGCTTGAGATGGAAATGTGAATTTCTTTTATGGCAACTTTTGGCTCAGGCCGAATGAATGATGATGGGTGGATTAGAGGAAACGGAACAACCCCGAGAAAACTCACGCACACGATGTTTGTCCACCGACGATCCCTTGCACCAGAGGTTAGCGCTCTACCACTAAACCACAGGGTCCCTAGAATTTGAGATGCTCGACAGTTTGCGGAATACTGATATGGTGCATATTGGTTTTTATTTTGAATTTTCTTATAACTTTTAGGCATCTCAGCCTCGGGCCGGGAAAGGGAGGAGAGGATGCTGGGAGGTAATCAGTAGCACATTCGCGGCATTTGTCTGTTGTGACTAAGGAAACCCCCTAGAAAACCGTAACAAAAGCTCTACCAACCACTGCTCGTTGTGGCATTTTTGAAAATAATAATAAAATATTACCATATCATTTTTTACCAGCTGAGGAGTAAAGTTTAAAACGAGAAAACTGAGTGGGTGGGTGGGTGGTGGTGGTTGGGGGGCGATTCAACCAGGATTTTCAGTTTGGGTATGTGTAAGTAGAATTTCGCATGATTTCTATCGATTAACCTAAAAGTTGAGTGTGTGGGCTCAGGACTCTCCCTCACACTTGAGTGGTCTAGCAGAATTCATGGGAATTGGTATTGGTTTGCTTTTGGTTATGATTCACCGTTCCAGGTAGATATATATAATATACTGTACAGCAATTTCCACAAGTTCTACTGCATTAAGGATAACTTCGTTCGCTTTATATAATTTCGGTATTGCTATGTTTGTGTTGCATTTCAAAGATTGTTTCCTGCCATTACGTTATGTGCGAGCAAGAAACGTGTCCGTGCTCTCGGCTTTAATTGTCAAAAACCTAATTTAGTTGTTACATTTGTTGCTTCGCCAAAGTCGCTAGTTTGCATCCGGCCTTATATAGCAGGAACACAATCCATTTTGTAAAGTATTCTGAAGTTGAAAGAATGGAAATGAAGAAGAGGAATTTAATATCAATACATACATGTTTTCACAATCTGACGGTAACGTTGTGGACTTCGGATCTTCAATGGGTGGCCACGTGGGCTCGAACTACAAGACCGACGATCCTGACTGGTTTTCCAGGGATGCCCTCTGTTTCACCAGGCGAATACCGGTATACAACCTTAATTAAGGCTCTGGCCAATACCTTCCCCTCCGATATCCCGGCCTGAGCCAAAAATGCCTAAAGGCCATAAATGAATTAAAAAATATATAGGTAGTAATATGCAAGCACCCATGAACTTTTAACCGGAAGTGGCCAATATAAGTGTCAATTCAGTGGTTCCTCGAGACCCTCCCCCTTCTTCTCAAGAACACCACCCCCGCATTAAAAAAAATTATGGTCAAAATCGGTTGAAACTGTGCAAAACTCCACTTACAACCTCCCAATTTTGACTTTACACACACACCCAAACTGAAAATCCTGGCGGAATCCCTGTGTCAATTAGTGCTTGAATTGGTTGAAAACATTTTAAATTTGGGATTTAGAGTTTCCCTGCCTTTTTATTATTGGAACTTCATTGGCTTTATTTTCAACAGTCAATTACCAACATTAAGTGCACGCGTTCACTTACTTTTTCTAACCCGCTTATAGAGTGTAAGTGTAAGTGCGTTCACTTACACTTATAGAGCACAAGTGTCAACTGGTTTATTTTATTAGCTGATAAAATACTCGGAAGTTGCATTGATACCTCACATATACAATTTCTGTCCCCTAAAATTGTTGTTGTGCAATATTATTGAATAGAAAAAATTGGAGGACTTTCCAGTTTAAACTTGTTAGTAAGTAAATGGTCAATTTACTCCTTGGTTTATTTGTAACGGAGTTTCATCTGGGAAGTCCACCAGTTTTATTCTACATATTATATAATTCAACAACTTTAGATGACAAAAGTTGTAGATACGAGGTGTCAATGCTTATCCCTCGATATATATATATATAGCACGAGTAGAGTGGATGAATATAGGGCCTACGCCACCACCGGAAACTGTATTATTTGCAAAACATTCTTCCAAATAGTCGCCATGTTTTCATGTAAGCAAATAGTTTTAACTTCAATTTCACTCACACGATCCTCTGTTATATAAAATTTAGAATTATGTAATATTATAATATAGAGTAATATTATTTAATATTATTTTAAAATAATTATATAAAACTTAAATAGTACAAAGTTTAATTCAACCTACCTTATTTACATTCTAATTAACACATAGTAAACCAATTGGTTCGCTTTTTCTCCTGTTACGTTGAGGGTCGCAGAGGTCACCAGTGGTAATGACGTAAAGAGAAAACGTAACCACGCCACCTGGACGGGGTTTTATCTAAACAGATTTGCCAGTAAAAACAAAAGATTTTTTTTTGTTATTTTAGGTAGATTTCGAAGAAAAAATACCTATTGAGATCTTTACGATATCTTTATAAACACGCAAGCTGCCATAGTTTTGAAGATATTTGAACAAAATGTTAATATGTTTTATCTAGGCTTAATAGCTCGGCTAAGTTCGTTAATGAGCAAAATCGGACCAAGGGGGTGGTCGGGGGAGGGGGTTGAAATTTTGAAGAAAAAATATATATCAGCCTCTATGGAGTTTAGATGGAAACTTTGTCTGCATAAATTATAGTATTCCCTATGAAGTTTACGGTGACACCAACGATTCAGTGGTTGTGGGGGGGTGCGAGTGGGGGTGTGTGAAAATTCTAAATTTTTAAAACCACGTCTTGTGGGGTATCGTTGAAAAGCTCTCGATGGTTAATCTATAAATCAAAAAACTAGTTTCTCGATAGCGCTCATATAAGGCGAGATTTGAATTTTTGAAAATATATAAAGAAGTTCGAGATTACCTCAGCCTGTAGGCCTGCCGAAAGGGATTTTTTTTTATTTAGACATATCGATATAAATGATAACAAGAATTTGAGTATTTCACATAAACTTGAATATTAATTAAATTTTGCATGAAAAGTGAGCATTGCGGGGTTTTTTTAAGTTTCAGCAGGTATTAATAAAATGGGGGTTACTAGAAAAATAAGCCACCGTGGTTAATTTCGCTCATTTCAGAATGAAAATTGGGGTCCCAGTTTGTCATGCCGCTGCCAATTTTGACTGAGGTTTTCCAATGCTTTTCTTCAGTCTCAAAAGGTGAACGTTGGGATGTACCCTAACGGACATGTCTTGTCCACTTCATTCATTGTCAATATTTTCTTAAAAGTAATAGTGACGTCATGCCTCAAGACGAGACAAGCTTAGGCTGCAATTAACGGTTTTAAAAAACTGAAAGAATGTATAGTGTCATTTGTTTACCAATACATTTTGAGTAGAGCTAAATTATGAAACTGACAAGTAGTATCTGAATTTGAAGCAGAATTTTGATTAATTACCTAAGTAAAGTTGTGATTTTCTAAGCATGGGACCTACAGTTTACGTTGAAGTGGGCTTCGGAACACTCCGTTCAACCTACCTAATAAGGAAAAATCATGAAAATTAAAATCCTCTTCAAGGCTGTGTCTAGGAAAGTGCTTCATATGCTTAAAAAGTCACACAATTAAATATTATTTAGCCCCTGAGGAACAACAAATACAAATAAAAATAATTTAACGAGAGCTATTATTGGCGTATAATAGATGGATAATGACAAAATCAGGACGAAGAAAAAAAGTGTTTAGAAGTGTAAGAAAAATGTATAAAAGGTGAGATAAAGTATGTCTGGGATTGTGGCCCGTTACTGCTCAAATATGTTTAAAATGAGTACGAACAAAAAATGTGCTTTAAAGGTGTTGTAATTGTGATTTGAATTATTTTAAATTTCTTACGGAACACATTCGAACATTTCCACAGCACTTCATTACACAATTCGTACAGTTTTGAAACATTTTCTCGTTTCCAATAGTGCCCTAAAAGTGTGAGAAAGTGTTTTTCTTACAGTGATAGTAAACTAGCTGATGTACCCGCTTGTTGCTACATGGTCAAATGTATTTGGTGGTTACGGAAAATGTTTGCAAGACTGCCAATTGAGACAGTTTGAGGATGGAAACATGCGTGATAGGCTTTCTAATGTGTCGAAAAAAAATGTGTGTGAAGTTTGGTGCGAATATGCCCAACGGTATGCAACCAGTTTGAAATATATTTATAAAAGTGATTGGCAACAGTAACAAATGTGACGCATAGAAAATCTCTATGACAAACCTTATCGCAATGACAAATACCACGGCGAACTCAACACAGGCTGGATGTTGGTGGAATGGAATATGACGTTATGGGCCTTTCTTGAGTTAGGTAGACAAATGAGAAAACGGGACTGCACCATGATGTTCAATGGTCCACTATTTTTTCTTCAATGTCTGTTGAACGTACTATATGTAGTAGAGAGAGATTACGTTTGCTATACCTTCCCACGTAACTAGCAAATGATAAACGTCAATAGCAACATATTATAGGAATTTACGAAGCATGTAAATCGTGACCTAATTTTAACAACTTATAGGAAAAGGTGTTTCCACTTATTCTTCCTGTATAACGTTAGTGTTCTATAAAATAAGCAGAGTGATTTGATAGTAGATATCATTTCAGTATTGTACTCGATCTCGGTTCATTAAAAAACAATAATTATATTACAATCGGTAAGTATATTTTCTATTGAACAATTTAAACTACACCCTTCTTTAAACTAGTGGTTTACCTAAAGTAAAAATGGTGTTAGGTTCACTGTTTTGGTAATTGAAATGTAACTCTCTTAAGAAATTTTAACTATCTTACCGAAACCCAGGATATATGATAATGTTTTCTCTTAAGAGAGAGAGAAAAAAAAAAACTAGAGAAATTCCAACCCATCGCACACGTCTCACAATTACACATCGCCCACTCTACGTGAGTTAGGTTGGATATCTTCTAGGCGTGGAGAAAAATTATGTTTATTAAAGTCACGTAAAGAAATTAAAACTGCTGAAACTCCATTTTGAATTTCATCCTTCTTTATATTACTCGAGAGGTGAAGAGTTTCTGAAAAGAATGCTTAGCGACTTTTTATTTCTCCCGTCATCTAGTTTTTACTTGTTACATATACTCTCAAGCACTTACATTTCCTTATTTTCACAAAGAAATAAAATAGAAATTCCAAAGGTTAACTGCAGCGAAGTTTTGCGTCTTCACAAATAGACAAAAAACACAAGAACTAGCCTCAACGTTCAAAATGGAGGCAATGTAGATAATGGAATTTTTCTAAAATACAACACAAATATATCCATCCTTTCGATATCATATGGTTTTTATTAGCAATGGAGTTCGCTGGGTACTCCACTTTTTCGTGTACTAACGGGAGATATCTTCGGGGCGAATAAAATTTTCGAAGGTCTAAAAGTCTGCGAAGATAAGTGAAATATGCCAAGAACTTACTATGAGAAATTCGTGAGATAGTTGAGCCGCGGTGGTTCAGCTGTAGAGCGCTCACCGTTGGTGTTTAGGGTTGTCGGTTCGATCCCACCTTATGCCATAGGGAATGTGCGGTGGGGTTTTTCGTGGTTTCTTCACCACTTCAATCATCATCATCCATACAACCTGAACGAAAGTTGATTATAGGACGTAAAATACATTTGAAATTTCAAATTTCATGGAATAATTGTAGAACGAAATAATGTAGAAGATAACGGGTTGCTTAGTTCTAGGGTTTACGATAATAACCAAGCCAGGTTTCCTTATGGTCTTGTAATGTCAAATTTTCCATATTCATAAAGATAACAAGCTAACATCGATAAAACACAGATTAGTTTTCCAGATATCGTTTCGCACAGATTACATTCCAAAGTATTTTCTTGATCATAAGAGCGTTATATCATACCAAACGAACGAACACCAATGTCGTTTAAGACTGATCAAGTTACCAATATTACTCCAAGACTGAATATACTTAGTACGAAGCGTTTTAACTTTAAGGAATATCAATGTTCAGAACATTCAAATTGGGTTTATTAAAATGTATATTAATTTTAAAAAAAATCATTTACTAAAATAGTATATGATTATTAACATAGTTCTTTCAGGTTCAATATTTGCTTTGAAACGCAACTAAAATCTTATCCCTTTCAATTTCCAATACCAAGATACAATAGTCACATACGTTTGTTTTGAATATTTGCATAGTTTAAATAATACTTTCTTCTTGAAACAAATCTAGTGTTAACAAGCCCTATATATTACCTTTTCCATTTCATCATTAATTAAAAAAAAAAGTGTATACAGATATATTATGGAGTCATTTATTGATTTGAACGGTACGAATACAAAGTCATGTATATCACAATCAACATAATGACGAAAACATTACATCCATAAATAAGAGAAAATTATTGATTTCTGTTGCATATGTTTTCGAAGATACAATTTTACCAGTGGTGATCATCATGTACAGGAGTGATAACTGAGGTAGTTACATGGCTTTTCCCAAAGATTGGAGAATCATAAACGGTTGTATGGAAGCCGGGATGATGTGAAGTTGCTGTTCTACCGAAAGTGATTTTTCTGGTCGGAGGAAGAGCTACCGGAACAGGAACAGCTATCGGTGTAGCTAGAAGAGTAGGAGCAGCATATCCAAGAATATTTCCGCTAACAACGGATACAGTCAAGAAGATTAATGCAGCGACTAGAAATACCTGTAAAAGAAACGGTAGAGAGTATGTAGCTGCTAGACTGGTTAAAAGTTAAATTGCTTTATATTCTTTACTATTAAGCAGATGTGTTCTGCAACGAAGATAATATTTCGATCATTTCAAACAAATTTTAGCAATAATCGTAATCTCAAAATCAAGTCTTAGGAACAAGAGATTGATAATATAACCAATATCTCGAGAGCAAGAAAGTCAATGAGGTTAGAGAATTTGAACTGAAAAATTAATTTTAATAACTATAAAATTGAAAACAAATTGAAGAACATGATTGTATTCCATATGTTCAATACTTATCAGTATATATCGAACAATCTTCTCATATGCACAACTGAAAAATAAATAATTACAATCATGAATTCATGGACATGATTCATTTTCGTTTTTAATGCATGTTTTCAGTGTACAAAGGGCTGCTACCTGTCCCGTATATTGGGTAAAATTTACGCGTCCCTTATTATCAGTAGTAAATTCACAGACATATTTTCAACATATCGATAATTTTAACAAATAAATAGGGATGATCTCTTCTTTTCAGGTGTTTACTATGCAGATTAACGACCAGATTCTGTTCACCTCCCCAGTACTCAATATGAATCCTGGGGATGGGGATATAATACCCACGCCTTGTGTTTGCTCTAGTTGATAATACACTGCAAAAAATGATTATCAATTCAATACATTATGGTCACTTTTAGGAGAACGACCACACACTTTGTACTAAATCAACACCGTTTGTTGTGCGATTTCGGTGGTTCAACACAGTGATAGTGGTAGCATGACACTCTTCATTGAATTGAATCGGCATTGACAATACATCTAATGTGTTGAATCATCGCAATCAACACCGTTTGTTGTGTTTATTCTAGACGAAAACAGTGGTCGCCGAGGGACACTCAATAGTGTTGAATTAACATAGGCACTTTTTGAAGTGCAGATTAACTCTGTTTAGGCAATTTAAATATCCACTTTCCGCCCGCCAGTGCTTTTTGGGTGTGAGCATTTGCAAGCGTTTTCTGTGTGTAATTGATTATTATGGAAGTTTTAAATTGTGCGTACAGTCATATAGTAGTACAGGGCCTAACAAGCTACTTTTATTTTAAGTAATTTCAGATTTGTCCTGTATTTTTGCCAAGTAATTCCTTCATCAAAAGGTGGCATCCCAACACTTGATCTCAGATTTCTTTAAGTGAAAACCACTCACTAAAGAGCTGTGACAACTAAATTTGCATTTAATATAACTTCAACTTCAGAGATCTTAGAGAAAAACTTACATATAAGTCGATACTAGAAACCTGAACAAGGAAATTCATTTAAGATATTAAACTTTCATCTTATTACTAATTTACAGCGGATCTCAATGGTATACGACACTGATGCCTCTAGCTTGAAACTCAATTCGTATTGTTTTTTCTAGGCGTTTTCAAATAAGGGGCAGTTCCTAGCTCGATTTTCATTGTTGTTTGGTCACAAATTACTACTAATTGAAAGGACAGGACCCAAAGACATTAATTGTGTTATTAAAATGATGATCCTATGCTGGTTCCATTCCTTATCTTTAAACTAAGTATAGAGAAGCTGGAAATGGCTAGATCAGGTTTATATATGTAACTATTGATTATTCTTTGTAACAGAATCCAACCAAAATCGCAGATAGTAGTGACAGAATGACCTTCTCCAGTTATGATTTTTTGAAAGAATTATTTACGTTCGTAATCGAATAGATGTCCTGCACATTAATACTTGCACAAGTTACACCATCTTAGTCTCTCCAAACAAAGTTGCAACCAGAGTAAAATAAATCAAATAAGAAATTAAGGGACTTTCAAACAAATGCGCTTAGAAAATTGACATATAGTTAATGTTTTTCAAACGTTTGAGGTACACAGAAAAAAAATTCCTTGTAAATTGTCTACAATGTTTTGATATAATTATGTAGGATGAAATCTGCTTGAAAATATGGCAGCTTATTTTTAATTGACGAATAATAACAATTAAGTGTTGACAAAACAATGTAATAATATAAAAAGGTAAAAATAAAACCTACGTCATAATGACAGCGAGTTAAGACTTAATTTTTCAAAGCTATTGATAATTCTATCTCAATGTTGATATTTACATATATTAAGAGCTTTTGAATAAATTTGAAACGATCTTTTCATTTCCACAGAGATATATCTTTTCTGGTGTAGTGTTATTACCACGTAGATAGTTCATCAATAAATTTTCTTTCTTAGGGTTCTTAGGACGAATTCTGTCTTAATACGTAAATTATGCTCTTTTTAGTTTTCTACTGCGATCTCAAAAGCATAAAGTACTGAATTATTACAAAACATATATCTATCGTATACTTACAGTCTTCATTGTTATTAACTTATGGTGTGTTACTTTTAAGTTTGAAGTACTTGTTATTATGCGTAACAAAGCTACAACATACCTTTATATACCTAAACGCAGCCTCATCATTATATATTTATTACAATTCCATCACTTCAAGGAAACTGTGAAACAGATAAAAGAATGTGATTGTTGAAGAATAATAAATACTAGTCAATTGTTTATCGTCTGAATGATACGTGTTGTGAAAGAACATCACAATGCGCACTTTCCACTTATTTTTTTTCATTAATATATTCAGATCAATTTTATAACTGTTTTTATATTTATGACAGTATGTAAAAGTGTGATTTTAAGCTTAAATACCGCATTTCTCAACGTGAGGAAGTCACGAAGGGAGATGAAATAATTAATTTAAGTAACATTTTGCTGGTTAAAACTATTAAATGTCTAAGAAGGTGTTTTATCTTGCTTGTTATTGTTATAGTTACTAAAGATAATGCAATTTCTGTAATATTCTTTTTATAAGTAGGATAGTTATTATTAAATATAACAAATCAAGTTTTGAAATGAAAAACAAATATTACACAAAATAAAAAGACGAGAATTCAGTGTAGAACGTTGGCGTAGAATTCGGGAGGTCCTGAGTTCGATCCCAGCGGCTGACCATCCTGACTGAGCTTTCTCCAGGGTTTTTCTCAGTCACAACATCAATGCCGAGATGGCACCTAGGTCCCGACCGACACCTTCCAGAACCCTTCCCCACTATCCCAGCCTGAGCCTTAGATACCTAAAAGCCATATTATGATAAGATCTCATATTAAAAATATATATTATACAACAAAACTAGTAAAAAGTAATCAGTCCAGCCTGATCTCTGTATTTAAAAAGACAGTAAGAATTATTAGTTTTAAATTATTTAGTTACATGCTAATATACCTAACACATTTACTACTTTATTATAATAATAATATCGTGGTAGGTTTATTAGCCTGTAATTAAATAATTCCAAACTAATAATTCTTACTGCTTTTTTTTTTTTAAAAAAAAATACATAGATCAGGCTGGACTGGTTAGTTTTTACTAGTTTTGTTTTAAAATATTTTTTAATTTGAGTTCTGCTTCTTGAGTTTAGCCATCTAAGATTCAGGCTGAGATAGCGGGGAAAGATCTATGTTGAAGGAGCCATCTCGGCATTTGTCTTGTGTATCCGAGAAAAAAGCTCAATCAGGATAGTCGGCCGCTGGGATCGAACCCACGATCTCCCGAACGTTACGCCAGTACTCTACCACTTTTTTTATTTTTTATTTTATTTTATATATACTGTATTTTTATATCTTTACTGTACAATTTTTGTAATATGTATTAACTGAGCAACGACTGCTCGGTATTTTCTACAACAGAACTTAAATAAAAATACTATATGTCAGATTTTAACGAATCAAATGTGCTTTGCTAAAAGTCATTATGCATATTGCTATTTAAAAAATTATACACGTTATGCATAAGTGACTGGGTACTATACTTTTATTAGAAGAAAAATCAACATAGTCTAATTGAAATAGCATCATGAAATTTCGTATGTATATTGTAATCAGAAGCACATTGAACATACATTTTCTTTTTTAGATAAATCGATTTTGAGGTTCTGGAAACCAAGTTTTGTTTCATTTTGGAAAAAAATATAATGATTGATGTAATAGAATCAAGTAATACATCAAATTAAAGCTCTTCCAATTCTGAGACGAATGATGCAAATTTGAGCTGTCTAGGACGTCGGACTTTTAAAAGTTTCTAAATGCGTAAAGAATCAGTCGATTTTTTATTTTTAACAATTTATAACTCAAAAACCAAAGGTGATAAAAACAAGAAATTTTATATTTTCAATCCTTTCTAATAGTATTATTTATGTACAAATGATTTCGGATTTCCTAGACTTCAAGTTCCAGACTGTCCGTTGATTTGATATGGAATGGCCCATTTCTCGATTTAACTGAAGGTTCGCTGTCAGCAGACACAAATAAAAGTGAAAAAGTGCGTCTGGATCGGCTCATATTCTAAGGTCGGCTCTTCAAACTAAGGTTTTCTAAATATCAGAGGTCACACACCTACAAGGTCATATACCTTGCCCAACCTTATCTAACCTCTTAGCCATCACATGTTGATCAGACTGACTCGCAGGGTGCTATTGGTATTGAACATTATTTTTATTCTAAAAATTGTTAAGTTAAATGCGTGTAAATGCTGTCAAGTGCATGTAGTACTGAGTTACTGTAAAGAATGATTACGCGAATAATACATTGTTTTGAATATCATTAGCGAAAATGAGTAAAATGGTGAAAATGTTTGTGTAAAATTTCTTATGGATTTCCTGCAGTGTAAAACATTATGTTCACATGGCTTTCTATTACATAGTTCTTTTTGCTGTCCTTCTGTTGCAGAGTCTGTTCACTTCATTGCGCCCTTCCTTCTATATATGTAAACTCGTATATACACTATGTGATTAAAAATATCTGAACACACACCTGAAAATAAAGTACAAGTATTGGTCCCCTGCCATTGGGAACATTGACAGTTAATACGGTTTAGTCTTGAACACAGTCTCCCAGGCATCCTTTCAGTCAGATGGCGAAAAGTTTCCTGAATAATAGCATCGGAACGGGAATGAGAAGAGGTTTCGATGTGGGATGGTGTGATCTAGCACGAAGTCGGTTTTACAAAACATGTTCTATCGCATTCAAATCTATTAGTGGGACATAGTTGTCGCTAAACCACTCCCCCAAAATCCCTGCAATAAGGAGTGCTGGAGAGGTGTTCTGTCATCTTAAAAGATACAATGGGCACTCACGAACTGGTTTCCAATGGCAGATAACAGAACGTTGCTTAAAATGTCAACGTAACGTTGTGCTGCGTGTAAGGGTCCCCACGATGGGGACCCTAAAATTGTTGTGTGGTGCCTGATGTTGGGCGACCAAAATGTTGTGTGGTGCCCCACGATGGAGGGCCCAAACTTTGTAAGGTCCCCCTCACGTTGTGTCGCCAAACTGTAATGTATGACGTCACAAGCATGGAGACAGAAAATACTAGATGATGCCTCACACCTATTCTTCACAAGATGTTGTGGAAAGGTGTGAGACGTCACTATTGATGTGGGGTGTATATGCAAATCAACAATTTCATAACTCAGGTGCTTAAATGAACTAGGATTAATTTCTTTACTGCCCGAGATTTTTATTTACCTGAAATTAAACTAAGCTTCAAAACCAAAAAAGTCAAGCACCTGGAATTTTGAAACTAAAGCGGCTGAAAAAAATAAACAAATCAAAAAGATGCGGTAGAACAAAGAGAATCAAAACATCTTAAACAAACAAAGCATTTTTAATTAATTTCGAGGATGAAATAGGCGCACTATTTAGCTACACCATCCAGGTAGTTGCCTGTAATAAAAATACACATCTCAATACAAACATTAGGTGTACTTACCATACAGCTAAGTTCATGGCTCATACAGCGGCAGGTGGAAATAATGAATCAAGAAATGGCACTCACGGGGTCCAATTTTAAGAGATTCACTAGGGATTTATTATCCAGAGCTGAGTGACGACTATGCTAATTAAAAGTAGTAAACAATGACACTTTCCTTTTTACAGTTAGACACACCGATGATTTTGTTACACTCACAAACCATATTCTTTATATTTTCGAGGATTACTTCCTTTTTCACATAACAAACACTGAGAGAGAGATAAAAAAAACAATTATTATAAACCTTTATGTAAGTATTTGATTTCAGTCTTTCTAGAGTCTTGGCCAAACAAAGTTAAACTTCCATGTAAGACTGTAATCTTCTAGTTTGTTAACTTCCAATTTCAAGTGTTCATTCATACGAAGAAGGTCTCTGTTTTCCTTGCGAGTTCATGTCAGTCACTAGGTTTCGGAAGGTCTCATGAATGATGTGACGGTTTTTTACTTACTGATATTTAACATCCGGTTATCATTCACAATCGCAATAACTGATTCAAGAATAAATGGAGCACTTGAGATATAAGAAGAGTTCACACACTCACTTTAGAAGACTTTGATATAAGATGGTGAGTTCTGTTACTCTCACCGTAAAAATAGAACGCCATTGTTCTAACTTGTATGAATACTACGATGTCACTTCCGTGCCACCAACGATAAGAAAAAAATGAGAGAGGTGTTTCTTCTGTCACTCCCGGAAAGTGGATAGTTTTGGTTTTGGCACGAGAGGATCTCCGGTATAATACATTGAACGAGGTTTGGACACACTGCTCCGGCCACAGAGTAGCCCATAAGTCCGTGCAAAGTTCAACAGCTTGTTTCGTATTTGATCCAAGATCTGACACACTAGTATATCATGTTAAAGAAAAAAATGTAAAATTAAATGTTTCCACTAAATAGGTATATATATATATATATATATACAGAGGTTAGATTTCACTTCAGTATTTATAGACTGTTTTTACAGCACAAGATGTGTTGCTGTCGTACATCTCTGAGATCGATATACAGAGTTTATATACAAAAAGAAAAAAAATAACGAAACTTCCTCAAGCACCAACGAAGGATAATTTAGCACTGTCTTTTTCCTCCACTGCGAAAGATTATGACGAAGTCATTTTAAATATTGTTAATTTGGTCTTGTAAGTCACAACTGCCGATTTCGATTCACTACTAATTCTCGCGACCACTCGTAATCGGTTATATATATATATATATAACTTGACCGACTTGACAAACGATGCTTTCACCGATCAGACAACAACTAACTCTCCATACATCGATTCTTGTACGGGTCACCTGTTCCCGCTTTACAAAAGTAAGGACTCGCTTTTAGTCTATCCTCAGGTATACCGTAACAGAGATGCCACATGCACCTGACTACAGGGTTGCCCGATTTCACAATATCAATTTACACATTATTTATACTAGAAGTGAATAAACAAAATACAATATGCTACTTGCACGATACAAAACATGTATTATATACAAAATGAGATTACATAATATCAAAATAAACAAGAACAACTCTCACAAAACTAATACAAACAACATCTATTCTGTTCCAGCAGAAACGTAACCAGTTCTGCCTTTAGCTTGGCATCTGGTGGCAGCTTGGAGAAAACCAACTCGGCATTGAGGGTGGAAAGATATGATTCAAAACAAAGTGAAATATGAATAAAAATGATAAATATATTAAAAGACAGAATATAGGAAGGAAGCAGAAGGGTGGACTTGCAAGAGAATTTAATTTAAAGTTAAAATCTGCAATTAAACAAGAGTGACACACAACAGAAAAAAAAAACAATGAAAATAAACAGTACATCCAATGCTTGTATGGGGTCAATGCA
The DNA here is from genome assembly GCA_022664845.1 of Lepisma saccharinum. Lineage (NCBI taxonomy): Eukaryota > Metazoa > Arthropoda > Insecta > Zygentoma > Lepismatidae > Lepisma > Lepisma saccharinum. The sequence continues at coordinate 4,467 of JAGDQP010003919.1, read as the reverse complement.
TCTTCAGTACAGACGTTTCCCTTTTAGGCAGCTGGGATGTAAACAAAATAGTGCGTGGCTGGATTTACGCATAGCATTGAATTTAGGCCGTTGCATGTGGAACCCGATACATAAAAATAATGTATGTAAGGAACGGTTGTCCAAGAAACCTTTTTGATAGCTGAAAAAAAATTAAGCATAGTAATAGACAACATACATGGTGATGTATCACTCCGCTAGTATAACGGTACAGCCTAGTCTAGGCCCGTTCCGGGGAGGAGACATGAGACTGGAGACTTGTGCAAAAACGTCATCAAGTCTAAAAGTCACACGTCTTTGTCCACCTATTTTGACAACTGCTTTCTGTGTGCTAAACAATGGCATACAAGCCGACAATATGTCGCCTATTTGCAGTGTGGCAAAGATGACATATTTGCAACTGTATTCAGATATAAGTCTCCTGGGCTATAGTATATCTAACATATTGTAGTTCCTTTGGTGGTTTTTCAACAGGTCAAGGTTTTACCACTTCTGCTAGCCATCTGAACCTTCAGGTGTCGTGGGTCATCCAACTGGTAACTAGGACGTATCCAAGTTCTGTTAACCAAAATCTCAGTGAATTTTCAAATCTGATGTCCAAAGTCTCTATGTTGTATTAAAATAATTTCCATTTGTCCTTCTCCTGATTTTTATCTTAATTAGATAATTCCTTAGTCCAATATTCTCCTAATACTTATGCTAATTTTCGAAAAGAAAACAGAAAGAGAAAGTAAAAAACCGCTTAATCATATGCATAACCAAATTTGCATATCAAGCTCATAGCTAGAGGTATGCAAATAGCTTCATGCAACCTACCTCACACACGCGACATTGCCATGTAAAGCAACCAGGCGGTACAACTCCAGGAGAAACATGACTAAACTCTAACCCCACCACCACTGAAATCCACAGTTGGCACCATAGAGGCTGGTAGATGTCGTTCAACAGGCATTTGTCACATCCACACCCTACCGTCGGATCGGGCACGTTATTTAACGTGATACATCACTCTACCCAACGGTTCTATGGTCCATTTCTGACGCTTCCTTATACCACTCGAGACTGTGTTTGACATTTGCCTCTGTTATGATTGGCGTGCGGGCAGAGACTTGGTCATGGAAACCAAGCTCCCGAATCTAGTAACAAACAGCCGTGGTACTTGGAGGAGATTCTGATACAGTTTGGAATTCTTGTGTTATAATGACAATGGATTATTGGCCATTATTACACTTTGCGATCATCTTTGAAACTCGACGCTATATGGAGGTCAACGTGGGAGGTCGGTCTGCGTACTGTTTGGTTGTATAGTATGTCCCTTTACGTTTCCAATTCACTATAACATCAGAAACAGTGGACCTAGAGATGTTCAAGAGGGCGGAAATCTCGAGCACAGACTTCTTACTGCACCCAATCATCTGACGACGTTGAAAGTCCGTGAGTTACTTATACCGTTCCATTTTGCTCTTTAGCGATGTCTGCTGACTACGGAGATCGCTGGTCATGTGTTTCACGAGTAGATGGCAGTACTATGTCGCATTCTATGATAAACATATGTTTCGCACGGTGTCTGGTCACTTCTGATGACAATAATGTATATTACTTTTGTCATTTTTGTTTTGTTTCAACCTGTAGAAATTGGACATTATGTGTTCGGTCGCTGAAAAAAATGGTTATTGGATAACAAAGTTTCTTAGTTGACAATTTTGATGTCTAAAATATCCGAAGCTGAGAGAGAATCGGAAGAAAGTCCAAGGTAAACCACCTTCTCGTAAATGCGCTGTACCACTAAGATAAGAATTAAAAATGAGTAAAAACTAGTTACTATTTTATTTATAAAATATTAGTGTGTTCCCATGAAGTCCGACTCCATTTTCGAGAATGAAAGAAAACATGAGAAAATACTGAAACACATAGTCCCTTATTAAGAAAGGCTAAAGTAAATCCACTTCTGCCTCTACGAGAGGCGTAGGCGTGGGTCCTGATTTTTTTTAAATTGCATGGTGAGTCGAGTAATGTATCGTTTGAAATATTTTGATGAAGGAAAAAGTTTGGCTAATTTTGGGGTCGGTAAATTGTACCTATTCAAAATGCCTAGGGATTAAATTTCGAAAATGACAATTTAAGAGTATATTTTGTTTGTGCTACAGAACTCGAACACTTTTCTGGAAATGTTATTACATAAGCTATTATTATTTTATGTCTTAGGCCCGACAAGGTTTCAGAGTCCCCACGAGAGACTTGATATGATTTCCCACGATAAATGCTGTTCCCATTTTCGGTATTTCAGGAATGAAGGACAATATGAGAAACCCCGAAACGAGCCACTTGTTTTAGATATAAAAGATCCACCTCTGACGAACTATTACACTTCTGTTCGACTGTTACAGCCTGAGTAAAAATACAAATTATTATTCCTTTTCTTAACTTTAACCTTCGCAATTTTGAACACGAGCAACAGTCGATCCCGGAGCTGCTCTAAAATTTTCGTTTCATCAAGACCTTTCAAATTATCAATTACCCAACCCTACTTGCAATTTAAATTTTTTTATTTCATCCTCACCACGTGGGGGCATCGATGGATTTTTTTAGCCAAAAAAGTTAGCCTTTCAAAATAATGGAATTCATGTTTCAGTATTTCCTCATACTTTTATTCATTCTTAAGTAATACGGATAGAGACACACTTTATGGACATCCTTCATAGAAAGGTATCCCAGTCTTCGTGGTAGAGGCGGTAATTTCGAGGACTTCCATTTGGCAACGGGTAAGCACATGGGTTCGAACCCCACGACCGACCATCGTGACTGATGTTTTCCAGGATTTCCATCAGTTTCACCAGGCAAATGCCGGGACTCTACCTTAAGAAATACCCTGACTGTTTCATTCTCAGTTCTCAACTTAATCCATTACGGCCTGATCTGAATATGCCAAAAGATCTTAAATAAAATTTACAAATCCAAAATATATGCTAGACAAACATTATTGGTCAGTATTCCAGGAACGAGAAGTACTCCTTAAAATAAAAAAAGTGTGTTTAATATTTGTCACATTCCTCTTTACTTCGGAGGTACAGGCTTCCCAAAAGGTGGAAAAAATACATTTTTGAGGTTAATATTTTCAACATAACCAGCAGGCATACAAGTGTCTTAATATTTCCACGCATAGCAGCGTCAAGAAAAGCCAAGTTGCTCTATGCAAAAATGCATATACCAAAGGTGTCTGTCTGCATGGTCAAGGGATTCTGAAAAGAAACTGAGGGATTCCAAGAAATTTCTGGGGTAAAAGTATATTAGAAGTGTATTAATTAGAGCACTTTGCAGCAGGTAACAATAATTCTTTCGCAGCCCTATCGATCGCTGTTATCAATGAGAGAGAATATTGTTATTGCCAAGTCGGATAGCGATAATAATTTACGTGAACATTGCAGTGGTCGAGTAGTCACAGGCGTCAGGCTATGAGTTCCAGGTGTAATACCTGTTGGGAAACGACTTAATGAGAAAGGAGAATAGCGAGATGCAACGAAATTAATTACTAAAATCACTCATAAAGACAAAGTGGGTACAAGTTTTGTTAGGCAAAAATCATGACAAAGTCGATTTAATAATGAAAATGAAAGAGCAATAAATAAGAGACATTTGTCAGCAAATTTAGTTGCCATAACATGGACAATGTTCTAAACACACATTTAAATTTAATCGTTTAAATGCATTTATATGGTTGGATTGTGCATAGCTTAAATAATATTTCCTTCAAACTGAATAAAAAAATGAAAACATATATTCTAATTTTTCCGTTTCATTATTAATTTCAAATAAAAGGCACCACAGTCCTATATTTTCAGTCATTTATTGGTTTAAAAGGAACACCAACATAATCTAAGAAACATTATATCCATAAATAGAGGGAAATTATTAACTTCTATTAAAAATCGTCTTAGAAAACCACTATTTCCATACTTTGCATGAGAAGATACAATTTCACCAGTGGTAATCATCATGTACAGGACTGATGACTGAGGTAGTTACATGGCTTTTCCCAAGGATTGGAGAATCATAAACGGTTGTATGGAAACCAGGATGATGTGGAGTTGCTGTTCTGCCAAAAGTGATTTTTCTGGTCGGAGGAAGAGCTACCGGAACGGGAACAGCAATCGGTGCAGCTAACAGACTAGGAGCAGCATATCCTAGAATACTTCCGCTAACAACAGATGCAGTGAAGAAGATTAATGCAGCGACTAGAAATACCTGTAAAAGCAAGAAGAGAGTTATTAGCTGCTACACTGATTAGAAGGTGGATTCCTTTTTAATCTTTACTATGGATTTTTTTATCCTATACTAGCTTCTATAGCAAGAGTAATAGAAAAATCAAATAGAACAGACATTTTAATGAAACACTGTAACTTGAAATTTGTGTATTTTTCTGTTTTGGGAACTTGCACGTATTGGTTGTAT
>JAGDQP010003918.1:36790-89656 GCA_022664845.1 Lepisma saccharinum | reverse complement strand
CCGGTTTCATATTTACACACCTGGCATAGAATTAAGTGCGAACATTGTTCTAACCAACGCAGGAACAACGACCAAATACCGCGTTGGTCAACGCTGACTAGTGTTCTAACGCATAGTGTATAGCACACGCGAGAAGTTAGATAGTAAAGAGGTCGCGTATCGCCGAGACGTATTGAATTGTTGCTATCATCAAGGTCGTGGATTTTTACTTATTAATCGTGCCGCGAGTGCTAAATGAGGACATCCACTTCAAAATAAGAGGAAGTCGTGTATCTTAGAAGTAGATCCGAGAGACCAGAGTCGGTAGGTGACTAATAAACATAAAGCTTTTGGTTGAGCCAGAAAATGCAGTGATCTATCAACTTCCATGGAAGAAATTTTTATCCGTTTCTATTCCTCCTTTATCATCTTCATGCATGATAGCTTCTTAAACAGGCCATTCAAAGAGTTAACAGCTGCACCCATATCTCAATTTCTCCAAAAGTGGACAAAGAACGTTCTTTTCCTGTAGTGTGCAAATACTTTCGTGGAAATTTGCGTTGAATTTTAGAAGACAAAATCTTAGTTAGGAAAATATAAGAAACCATATATTTTACGTAGTTACTCCTTTTGTGCATTTATACATATTAAAACAAGCTACGATCGTAACTCGGTTTTTAAATGGCCATTCACTAGGTTGTGCATAGCAAATAAAGCACAATACATTTGCATTAAGATTTTGTCCGATGGATGTCATTAGCAATTAAATACTACCGAGATAGTCATATTGGGCATATTGGATAGACATCGTAAAGTCTGTTAAGGGGAGTTTTTTTCATTTGTAACTTTAAACTTTAAAAACTTTAAATTTTATTTTATATGGTCCAATTGCAATTTCACGTTATATAGAAGCTAAATAGTGTAATTACAAAAATGTTAGTGGAATTCAATTCCTCAAATAAACATAATTTCACGTGTATAACTCAATGCTATTTGGCTGGCATATATAAACCTTATTATACGGACAGCCTAGAACACTATCTATTATTTAGACTCTGCGAAGGATAGTTGTGTGTTAATGCTATTGTAGCTGTTTTAAAATGCATTTTTTTATTGAGAATTTTGTTACCTGCAAATCGAGGTACACCGTAACATTGAACACTATAAACGCGAAAACAACATATATTGGCTATCTTATTCACAATCTCGATTTTTTGTGATTATTCTGGTAGAAGGCAAAAACCACGGACATCTTTTTTTATACTTTATATATCTAATATAAGTAAAAATAAGAAAGACATTACACATACCCAAAAGTTTTACAGTGTTTTGGAAAATATGTGGGTTTGAATACTTGTGCAATAAAGCAATTTTGTTCCCTTCAATTGCACTATTGTAAGTGTTGAATGTGTATTTTACATGTGTCGCAAGCGTATGCGCGCGTTGGCTTGAAAGTTACAAACACAGCTGATTTGCATAATTTTAGGGTATGCTTATGCTTGTTTTACGAATACTATATCCTCGTCCTCGTCCAAGCGACCTCTAGTTATGAACATTTATAAATCCTACGGTTACACATTTCCTAGTGAGGACCATGAAATTTTACTCTATTGTCTCAGTGTGGTTTGACAACATATATCAGTGTTGTTTGTTGCAATCCTGTATTATTTTAGGAAGTACTTACGCGAATCAATTTTCCATCTAAGAGGTTTGTGACCCCGGTTCCCTCTTATAGTTTGGTAGCATTGTATGCATTCTGTGAAATACCTATTTAACCTGTGTTATGCGCATTTTTGCACCAAAAACGTACTATAACGTCTCCGATTGTGATCAGAGCAGGACAGTTTTGAATATTTTGTATAAACAGTGACCCCAACACTTAATCGTTCAAGTTCAGTGGAAGATTACTTCTCAGAAGAAAAAAAAATGTTTCGATCGCGCGGAGTAGTTTTTTCCCTTCGAATTGAACTTTCCCAACGATTGACTTTGCAGTTATTGGGCTTTTCTGTGTTCAAAGCTGGATCTTTGTTCCGAACCCAGTCCGACATATTTGGTTAATCATCACCAGGGATTGAACCAGCAGCTGACTCATTTGGTTATATTTTACCTGGTATATCAACGAACATTGACATCTTTGGTGCCTTGAAATTGGAATCATGTGTTTGGGGGCATCGTGTTAACATTTGGTATTTTGGTACTATCAAGGACCCCGCAGTGACAAATTTGGTGATAGGGAACGGTAATAGGCCCACCAGACTGTCTGACTATATTTTTTCTGAGTTTCACTAGGGAAATGCAGAGAGATCCAACTAAGGCCCTGAAAGCTAGCTTCACGCTTGCATAGTAAATAAAGTATTCAATAAATTTATAGAGAACACCTAGTGTGTTTTATGCCTTCGACTATTCCGTTCAGAAACATCTAATTCAGTATTTTTCGTTGTTATACTCCTCCTGGTGGCACATTTAGATCTCAGGATCTAATAGTTTAATCGACACCCGAATCACGACATAAATCTAAATGGAATTTTTAATTGAAAAGTTGCTAGCGTATCAACTCAAAACTAGTTCAAATGTTTCGTTTATATTAAAACATGTCAGAAGATATGCGATTTTGCTGACAAGGAACGATCGTAAATTGTTGCAGCTAAACTTTTACTTTCCCTCATAGTTCGATTTACATTCTTGACATATACCTAAATTCCATATCATGCAGCAACTCTTGATCACAATAGTTTGACAGAAACTACTATTTTGATTTGTAGACTTTAGGCTTATATTCAGACAGGCTTGTACCACAAAGTACGCGCGTATTTACTTTGTGCTTGTACCAAATTTCAAGCAATGAGGATTCTAATTCAAGGATGTACTTTCTTATGGCGATGGAAGTAGTTTCTAATGAATTTCGAGTATAGTTAGCGCCAAAATTTATACCCAGTTGTACATTTTCATCTTCAAATAACTTTAGAATTGATAGCCCGATTTGCGTACAGTTTTATATAACTTACAGAAAATCGCACTCTCTTTACGTTACAGGAAATCATACCCAAATCAGTAAATCCAGCCCAAATTTATTCAGAGAAGAAATTTTACAATTTGGTACAAACTTTTGACGTTGATGTACATTGTAATGAGGCAAATTTTGACCACTTCACCATATGTTTTATGTACGATAAGTTTATGTCCTAACAAATTTCTGTGCAAAGCAAGAAATATGACAGATTTAGTCAGATCCTCGTATTTTGGTAGGTTAAAGCAGGTCACATAGGCAATCAGGATTTTATCCCACTCTTATCAAATTTCACCTTCTTTCCTAGGTGACCAAAACCACATACAGTAATGCGCGGCAGAACGAGGGGGTTTTGGGTGGTCTTAGCCCTCCCCCAGAAGTCCCGTCAGCCCCCCTTAAACATTCAGTCCAAGTTCTTATAAGTGTAGGAGAATTCAAAAACATGCATGTCGCATTTTTTAAAATGTGATAGCTGTCCATTCTGCTGAGAATTTGAAAGTACATCACAAATGCTGAATTTATGGAATGTTTGTTTTTCATCTTCTTCTGAAGTTAACACACACTCACCGTAAATACTTCCAGATAGAAGATACGACGATAGGCAAGGTCGGGCATAATTGCTCTTCTCGAGAAAGAGCATTACAATTTGAATACTGTGTAGTCACAGATCACAAGGTTTGCTGCAGAAGAAAATTACATTTCCCTTCAGCCTATCAGAATATTACAAAAAAGGGGAAAAGAAGCAACTAGTTCTCCACTTATTGAAGGTACTAGAATCGGAAGGAAAGAAGAACAAAATTTCTGGAGAACGTCTGTATTCCTTCACAAAATAGACTCAGCCATAAATGTTTTAAACTAGGTTTAGACACTCGGAATTTGCAATAAAGAGTAGATAATTTTTGCAACCTTTCGTTTGAAGGAACTACTTCACTTCTTGATCAATACTCGGGTCTTTTTTGAGTTGATTGATTTTACTTCAATCCTAAATGACAGTTGGAAGAGCAATGATGGAATCAAAACCACAACAGTGCAGGTCGTGAATGTAGTTTTTCAGTGATGCGTAGAATTAAAACTATGCTTCGCTTGCAGATGGAAAAAGAGCGATTTCGTTTTCGCATCGACCGCCCGTAGCTTAATTGGTAGAGCGTTGGAAGGTCTGATTTCGGTACCAGCGAGGGAACACCCCTATTGAGGATTTTTCTGAAACTTTCGAGAGTCATGACAGGTAAATGCCGGGATACTTATGCCCTAGACACCCTTATACTCCACCCTGCATCCTTGCTCCTAGCAGCCACAGTCTGAACCATGGATGCATAAAAGCCGTAAAAAATAAAATTTTAAGTGCTTTCAGGATTTCTTTACCACACATAGAAAACAACACTGCGCGTGAAATCTCTTTTGAGAAAGTTCTAAAAAAATGTGAAGGCAAAATCAAGAGAAAATAAAATAATTTAACAATATATCTTTGTACTAACAAGAGAACGTCAGCTGATCAGTCGATATTTACTGGAAATCGTATTTTCAATATGGTTCTAGACTGTAAAGAACGAAAATGATAGCCATAGACCAAAACTTTTGACAATTTCGAATATATATATTTGAAATAATGATTTGTATCTATTCTTTACAGGGTAATATATAAGTATGAAGAAACTTGCAGTATTGAAACCGCTGAAGGATTGTGACAAGACTTTGAGAAATGACAGTGGGTGAAGGAGGTATGAGTACCATGGTCTTTATCATTGATTCAGCTCGAGAATTTGAAATAAGAAAGAGGTCATGTGAACTAACATTTTAGACTAGCTTCTTCCTAGAAATCCAAACGTGAAAACACTTGTCACCTACGTGTAGTTGTTCAGGCGACAGGTATTCGGAAATTTCGAATTTGATGTCCTACATCGTATGCTCAATATGGCGGCCACTGAAGCGAACGACAAAGCCAGTTATTTTTACGATCCTCATGGACCGTAAACAACACATCGGATTCAACGGCGGACAATTAACTAACTAACTCTAAGGCATATGGAACTCGCAATTTCATCGCCGCAGTAACAAACGTTCGCCATTGGATTCTATCCTGTACAACATCAAGACAGTTATCATCACAAACACCTACTTCTCGAAGATATCTTCTAATATTGTCCTTCCAACGACGTCTCGGTCCTCCCAATGGTATCCTTCCATCCGGCCTTCCAGCTAGGATAGAAAATAATCTTCGTTTTTCCCCCATCAGGCATACCCACCTTAGTCGTCGCGATTTCATTACATTTACAACATCTGGTGAATCGTACAGTCCGTGGAGTTCTTCATTATGCAGTCTCCTCAATTCTTCAGTCACCTCGTCCCGTTTCGACCCGTATATCTTTCTCAAAACCTTATTTTCAACTTATGTTCATCTGCTAGGGTCGTACTCCAACTTTCGAAACCGTAAAGTATTACCGGCAGAATAACCGTTCTGTATATTCTTAATTTCAATTTCCTTGATATTAATTGCGATGTTAGAAGTTTTTGGACTGAATAGAAACATGCGTTCCCCGATATTAAGCGACTTTTTATTTCTTCCATGACCTCATTTTTGCTTGTTACGTATGCTCCCAAGTATTTAAATTTGTTTACTTTCTCTATGACCTCATCCCCAATTCTTATGTTTTTAATTCCTTCATTCCCTCTGCTTCGGCTTGTTATCATGTATTTTGTTTTATCTATGTTTACCTGTAGACCTATCTCATCGCACGCTTCTACTAAAACATCAGTGTTGCTTTGTAGTACATCTATATCGTCCCCTATTAAATCTACATCATCCGCGTATACAAACAGTTGATTCAAGCCATTCAATGATAGTCCCTTTCTGTCCCCTTTAATTTTTAAAATCGCATATTCTAATGCAAAGTTAAACAGTAGTGCTAATAAGGCATGGCCTTGTTTCAATCCGTTGCGAATCTTGAAACTATCTGACATATTATTCCTACTCTGCTTATGGGGTCGCTGATATATTTCTTCACTAGTTGAACCAGTTTTTTCGGAATTCCAAATCGTATCAGAATAAGGTATAACTTTTCCCTTCTAATAGAATCATATGCTTTCTTAAAATTAATAAATAGCTGGCGAACCGTCCCATTGTATTCCCATTTATTCTCCAAAATTTGTCTCAAGGCGAAAATCTGGTCCAACGTGGTATCTAAGTATCTATTTCTTCTAAATCCACATCGGTGATCTCCAATTATGTCTTCTACGCGTACACTTAGGCGTGTTAACAGAATATTACTTAATACTTTGTAACAGGTTGGGAGTAACGAGATTCCGCGGTAATTACTACAGTCCGATTTATCGCCTTTTTTTCTAACTCGGAACAATTATTGAGGTCTTCCATTACTTTGGAAGCTCCTCCTTTCTCCATATAGCCTTTAACAATTTATTTAGTTCCTTGATTAGTACCGTTCCTCCCGCTTTAATTAATTCGGCTCTAATATTGTCTATTCCTGATGATTTGCAAATTTTTAATTTCATTACCGACATTTCGATCTCGATCTCGCTAGGTTCGGTAATCCACGGTTCTGCGGTATGGATTTAAAATTTCTCTGTTTGTTCTCCGTTGTGTACATTAAGAAGTTTTTCGAAATAACTTTCCATTACATCGACAATTTTAGTCGGATCCGCCTGAATATCTACACGTTCATTTCTAATCATTCCTAACTTCGGCTGGTAACCTTTTCTTAACGAGTTTACCCCTTTGCATAGATCTCGTATGTTATTTGTCTTCTCACTTTTTGTTTTTGAACCCGCGTGTGGCGTTTCGTTTCGCGTTACTGTATTTGTTGTTATTTGCTTCGCTTTTATTACTTAGCCATCGTTGCCTTGCTTGTTTTCGTTCCTCATGAAGCTTAAGAAATTCTTCATCAGACCAAGGTTTGTTTTTCTATTGTTTCTTCTCAACTACACGTTTCCTCGCTGCGCTCTTAGCTGTTTCACGAATTGCGTCCCACATCTTACTTACATCAATGCCGTTATTAATATCATCATTATTATTACTCGAATCGGCTAAGATTTCGAACCTATTTGAGAGTTGGAGTTGGTACTCTGCTTTTATGCTCCGATTATTTAATCGTTTCACTTCGAATTTCAGTTGTTTTGATCCCTTGCTTTCTCTGTTGGCAACGCATAACTTTTCCCTTACTTCTGTGATCACTAATTGATGGTCGGTGTCACCTTCCGCTCCTCTGTAAGACCTAACGTCCATTATGATGATGTGTCTTCGTCAATCTACTTATATGTGATTGACTTGGTAGAGATTTTTCCAATCCGGAGATATCCATGTGTACTTGTGTATATTTTTGTGTTCCCAGTACGTGCTTTTTACTAGTAGGTTTTACGAGATCACGAAACTTATCAGTCTTTCTAGATTGTTGGTGGTCTTTTCGTGAAGGCTGTATTTGCCCATAGTAGGTACATAGTTTTCCTCACTATCTACGTTAGCGTTGAAACCACCCAACACAATTTTCAAATTATACTTCGGTAATCGGTCAAACAGCCTTTCTAGCTCATCGTAGAATATATCTTTGTCGTTATTATTAGCCACCTTGGTCGGGACGGAGACATTTATTAATACCGTGTTGCCCCATCGTATCGTGTTGAACGCACGTATCGTAACGAACGTTAGTCTTTCGTTTAAGAACTATATTCTGAACCGCTTGAAGGATACTGTTCTTAATGGGGAATCCTGTTCCGAAATCGTGAGATTGTGTTCCACCGTAGTAGAAAGTGTACTTGCCCGGTCGGAAGATATCTTGACCCTCCCACCGAACTTCTAGTATCGCTAATATGTCCAGCTCGTATTTCTTAGTCTCGTGTACCGCTACCTGAAGAGCGCCCGTTTGGTATAACGTTCGTACGTTCCACGTTCCAATTCTAAGGTCTTTCTTAATCCTGTTCTTGTCCTGAAGCAGTCCCCGCCCGGAAATCTGTTTTTGTAAAAATACATAAAGTTGTTTAACAGACCACTCGTCCACATCTTCCTGTCTTAATATAAAATACACAATCTCAATTATAATTGAGTTACAAAAAACATTTTTCCTCACTGCCGGTGCGAGATTAATAGGTGCAACCAAAGGATCGGGAAAATCACATTCTTGAAAATTACATGTTCTATATACGTAGCCGGAAGTGTAAATTCAAACTTGGTTAAAATCTGTATCGTACGATGTAATAGCAGGCTTTGAGCTTGCATTTTGATATCCGTCAAGTTGATTCCCCCTTCCTTCAGAGGCAAAACTAGTGTCGTATACGCTACCTTGAACACTTGTCTGTGCCATAAAAAAATTTATCTGGGTTTGTACTTTTTTAAAAAAGCCAATCAGGTGGAATAAAAACCTGAGCCCTGTACCATATACACGAAAGAACAAACGAGTGTATAAAATCCTTCCTAGCAAATAAATTGAAACGTCTGGTTTTATTGTGGCTTAGTTGATAACATATTTTCTGATACACCGCTTCATACGTGGAATTAAACATAGTGTCAAAGTTCCGATGCCACTCAATGTCCAGAATTTTCAGAAATGCTTCCGTCTTATAATATGCTGCATATCCGGTCTCCCCTTGTGGTGTTAAACTAAAAATTTGGGTTTTCTCAACATTCACCTGGGCCCCGGACGCTTTTTCAATTTCGTGTTGAATACGTGGCAGTTCAGCCGAGGACGCGGTGAACAGGGCCAAATAGTCCACATAGAACTTGACCGTTAAAGTGAGAGAGCGCTGCGGATTGACAGTCATACACTGATCTAGCCTGTGAAGCAAAGGGGCTACCGCCAGGGAATACATCAGTGGACTGAGCGCGTCCACTGAGTCAATGACCCACCTTTGATAACAAAACTTGGGGTACATTGTTGGTGAATTTTAATCGATATTTTCCTGCAATAATAATACGCACTCAATATCCTGGTTATGTTCGTTGGTAACCTATAAAAGGCGAATGATTTCTCGAGATATCCAAACTGGATCTTATTTAAAGCTCCCGCAAAATCAACACTTACATCGCATATTTGGTCTGAGGGTAATTGGCAAAACTATGAAGATAGTGGCGTATATTCGTGAAGGCTAAAAAGGAGGGGGGTCCGGCCGATACCAGTGTTGCGGATGTAAAAATAAGGACTGATCGACTGTAACCGGTTCTTGAGGCATCTGCTGAATAGTTTCATATACGTATTAAGTAACTAGATAGGGCGTAGGTTTTGTATGTGCTGTTTCTTCCCCACCTTAGGTATATGGATAACTAACCCTGTTAACATATCAATGGGAATATATCCCGCCTGGCGAATTTCATTAAAGACCTGGGTCAAAAGAGGGACAAAAATATCTGAAAACCGTTGATACAATTCGTAAGGCATTGCATACACCCCCGGACCTTTCCTTTTCTTACATTGCGCTAATGCGGTAACTACTTCGTGAGGAGTAAACGGCGCCTCCAGACTCTGTAGTACGTCTGATGGTATCTGCGGCACCGGATAATCCAAAAACCTTGGCGTGTGGTCAGTATCTACAAGGAATCGAGAATGGTCCCGGTAATATTGGTACAAGAAAGTGTGGACCTCAGCATAAGTATGAATTTTGCCATTATCATATTGTAAATGTACAATACGATTCTGTTTCCCTGGGAACTTTTAAAGTTTGATCAAGTTCAAAGATATCTATCTATTCCTAAGCATCCACCATATCACTTTTAGATCGGATCAACACCCCCCTGGTTTTATGACGTGTAAGCTCTAAAACAGTCGCCTTCAGTTTTTAATCTGAGGAAACACCGTATGGTCGCCCTGTATGTATCTGTTCTGGTATTCCTGTAAAAGATTATAATAATAGGCCTTTTGTTCTTTTGCGTAACGTGCTCTTTCCGGTTGGAAAAATTTACAAAAGGTTTCAATTTTATACTTAGCATATTTATACCACCAGTCCGTAAGTGACTGGTTCGGTTTACGATTATGGCCCAGATATATCCAGAATTGACTAAATTGTTCTTTAAACTCTTCCAGTTCAAAAATCTGTGTGTTAATATGCCACATGTTAGACCTGAAGGTTTGTAATGGTTCTAAACTCAAATGTAAGATCACTGCAGAATGATCAGTAAAACAGGTCTCTATTAACTCTACTTTGCTGACGTTTTCTACCATCTCCTTACTCATTAAAAATCTATCAATGCGGCTTAGGGAGTGTGACGTTATAAACGTTCACCCTGGCTGTTGCTTATTTTTAATTGACCAAATGTCGACTAAGTCAAAAGTGGATATTACACGTTTTAAACTCTGCGATACCAAATTATGAGGTTCAGATTCTGGTTTGTTTAATGCACTATTGAAATCTCCTACCACAATAATATTGCGCTGATTTTCCTGTAACGTTTCAGCCACATCTTCTTGAAAGAACAATTAAGCACCTCGACCGGAGTACCTGTCGTTTTACAGTATACCGACAGAAAGTTATAATTATTCCTTTTTCCCTAGTTATTCGTTGAGAGATGGGTCCACACACTTGTTCAAGTGGAATATCTATCCTGGCTAAAATTGCCGTGCAGCTTGTATTTTCAGAACTCGACTGGATCACATTATATTTCGAAAAATAAACCGGATCTAACAGCCTATTCTCTTGTATAAATAAGATATGAATATCACATCTATAAAGAAAATCGTTCAAGGCTCTCAAACTGGTACTATTTGAAGATAGACCATGAATATTTACCGTCGCCAGCCTATAGCAATGCAGTCTCATCATACTGATTACACTACGTTTTTCTATGAGCCCAGAGGAAGGGAAAGTCAAACTAAAAATAAAATCTAATAAACAAACTCGTGCAAACATACTTGCATGTTCCCTTTCTTATAAAACGGAGACACATAAGAAAAACTAAATTTATACAACCTGAACAGAATGTATCCTAGAACAGAATGTGGAATGTATCCTAGAAAAGGGAAAAATATTTGTTTGCCTTAACGTTACAACCTAGTCTCACCAAACGATCACGTAAATAATCAAAACGTTATTTATATCTGATTGCACGTATATGTTTCTTTTTTTTATAATTTGATCGTTTTATCCTCACTCAAGTTGTCTTTGGAGAGCTTAGTTTTTCTTTTTAATCCAGTGCCCCCGGCCGACGTTGCTTTCCCTTGGGCTCGTGATCTTAACTTAAAAACAGTTTCATCCACTCCACTGTGTCTCCTCCTTCATTCTCCCCTGTTAGTTCCCCCTGCTGCCCAGCTAAGGGCGCGTGTACACTATCCACTTACGTAACACTGTCCACACTGGTGGTTTGGTCCACCTCCCAGCCCCGATTGGCGTTCTAGGTATTGTTCACAAAATCCTCTTCTAGGTCACTTACCTTGATAGTCTCAGTTACTGATGGTTTACCAGTGTCGGTGGGCGGTACCCCGGTAGTCGCGGTGTTCTGCAATTCCATATTATCCGCTGCATTCTGCCAGTCCTCAGGTCCAACTATATTCCGCTCTTCCGGTCGTACACAGCTTCCAATCTCCGGTTGGTCTTCTCCTTGCGGTGACGTAGGTACCCTGTCACCTTCCGCCTCAATACACTTATCACTGTCCCTATCACACTTGTCTTCCTGGGGTTGGTGACAGTTCGACGATTCTAGAAGAATTCTGTGGTATTGATAAAGAAGTAAACTGGAGCTGAGGTGCTAAATGAAAGTCTGTGCTCCTCGCCCCATCTCCCCTTGCGTTCCACTGTCTAACCTCGCCACTGCCGTGTTCAATCTATCTTTAACCCCAGTTAAAGACGTATGAAAACTCAAACGTCCTGAAGACCCAGGGCCTGACCACACAGTGGTGGGACTGGACCCTACAGATTGTTAACCCGGTACTTAAGGTTCTGCCCCCTCATAAGCTGTGCCACTAACCTGTCGGTGGCGCGTACTTCCAAGAACACACGGAAAATGTTTGTAAAAGTCATGTCGCTCCCATCTACTCACTTGATCCGCAGCTTCTTGTCGGGGAATCTCCCGCGTGGTATTCTTCCGTCCACTGCGAGGTTCCCTGTTATCTGTGTATAGTTTTCTGACTTCGCAACTGGTCACGAGGTGCCCCGGTTTTAAACAATAGTTGCACGTGATCGGTTGGAACTGGTACGGTACTGCCAAACGTAGCCCGCACATCGGGACTATGTTTGGAATGTCCTTGCTGAGAAACATTTTAACTAGCTTCTTGCCCGTTCGAATATTCGCATAAATATGGTCATCTGTAAAATGTTCCTCCTCAATTTCATGAATCTTGCCATATTCACTTAATTCAGTTCGAAGTATGTCGTCCGTTAATTCCAGCGGTACAGGAGATATTCTGACTAATGTCATCGGTTTTGCCGCTAGGTCCACAGACAAACGATAGTTCCCAGTCTCATTCCGATAGTTCACCGTACCTCCACACTTTAGTAAAATTGCATTACATAGTTCAGGTGAAATTAGTTTCAAAAAAAAAAAAAAGAAAACGAGAGAGAAAATCCATTTCAGTAGATAAAATTTCCCGTACTTTTAGCCCAAAAGTTTCATGAATGAAAGCATGGGTTGTCAAACTGGACGGTAGTCATTTAATATTTTGGAAATAAACGCGGAGAGTGTTTTGTCGTTCAATTTTCATAGTAGATATTCTCCAATTAAAACACTAGCCCAACATACATCAAAGTACCTCGAAAACTAACTCCCGATTATCCCTGAAAACAGTTTTACTTTGCCAGTCATGCAACGTAACTCTTAATTCTGTAATTCTTCCACAAAAACACTTGGCCTTTCTTGACCCATTAACTTCCACTGATCAGACGTGCCCTCACACTGACGAACTTGCTGGTTTTCTGCTTGCTTGCAACCCATAGTTTCTACAATCGCACAGAAAAGAAACGATCACTCCTCCACCATCTGACTTCCAGGCGCCTGGCCTCATAATCAAACACACACAAAAGCAGACTTTTTCCTCTAAACAGTTTATGTCCCTTACAACACCAAAGCAGGGAAACACAAAAAAAGGAAGCAAAAGCCTTTTCTTGACTCCCGGCAAAACACACGACTAACACGTCTCGTCACAGCAGCGCCAAAGAAAGACGACATGTTCCTTTGAGCTGTGGCCATGCTGTCCAACCACGAAGACATAAGCAGGACAGGTTTCAAGATTAAATCTTACGGAAATAAAAGCAAAGTAAATGTTCTATGGAACTGATTTTTCTTTGAGTTACAGTGTTTCGTGCATATATGAGCTAATCTTCTATTGACGACTATTTTGTTAGATCCTATACATATGAAAACCATGTTGTATAATTTGTTAAAAGTTTCGAAAACCGTATTTAACGTTCCAAGTGGGAATAAGCAAAACTTCATCGCTAATGATTACAGACATAGCAAGATCGCTGTGTTATAATTTATTTTATGAACAAAAAAAGAAGAGATAAGTTCTAATTACTTTTATTAACATATCTTTCATTATATCACAACTAAATATACAAACATTATTTTCTTCACAAATATTAGTACTCGAAAACTGCACTAATACACTCATTGTATTAAAACCCGCGCAGTGGTCACTCATGTTGTTGCAAGGTTGCCACATAGTTCAATTTCTGGACTTAAACTTTCTAAGAGCTGCTAAAGAGTGTGCTCAGATTATAACTGACTGAGTGTACTTAAAACATGAGGTTCGTGATGACCCGGTTGCAAGGGACCGATACCCTATCATTCTATGATGGTTGAAAACCCTAGCCTTAAGGAATTAAGACATTTTAACAAGAACTTTGCGATGACGGAGAAGTGGAAGCTAGGGTCCAAAAACCTCTTTCTCCCGGTTAAATGAGAGAACAGCAAAATCCCAGTCGACGGCACTTATCTTGAATTTTGATGTCTTCTAGGCCACCTATTTTCTCTGGGAATCCAATGTAAAACATTTGTAGTCCATTTTCCATTTGTTCGTCTAGCTATGTGATCGACCCATCTGCACTTCATCATCTCTCAGTCTTCATCATATCTTTTGCCTTTTTTTTTGGTAGCAAATACATTTATTTGTCTTGCTGTCCCTCCGACTTATTTCATACACTAGTTGCAGAGTATGAGAGATTATTACACTCGTCTTCATAATTAGCCCCTTTCGCTTCAAGCTTAAAAACAGAGTGTTGCTTTGTTTGAATGGATAAAAGTCAATAATGTTTTAAGAAGTACTATCAAGTTGTTTAGATTTCCCTTCATCAGACGCTCTTTCTGATGAAGATAGCACGGAGAGTCAGTTTTTATCCGTATATATTGATTTGCAGGTAACACTAACATCTATACTTGCAAATAACATAAGCAATACTAAAACAGTTTACTTCACACTATTCAGAATTGCCCATGTTCATAGTTACACGGGCATAACAGAAGTGTGATCTCCGATACCACTAACAACATAATAGCCATTTTAGAACATAAATCATGTTACACACTAAAGTATTTCGAAGGCCGGACAACTTTCCTTCCCTTGGTCTTCCTTTCTGAAACACCTTGAAACAATTCTCGTATTTCGTATCTGCATATAAGAAGACGTGCACATAAAAAAATGCTGGAGTTAATTCAACACAAATTTGACTAACATTTTTTGTGAGTTAATTTAATACATCATCATACTGAATATATCGCAAGTTTTGATCAAGTGACCGTGCTTAAATGGCTGCTCCATAATATCGAATTAACACCTGAAACGCCTCTATTGTGTTGAATTAACACCGCTTTGTGTGTGAACACAAACAAGTTGTAGTCAAATTGTGTCGAACTAACACCAACATATTTTTGCTGTAGCAATATGAAACATTTTAGTAAAATAAAAATTGTCTTAAAAACAAAAATGAGTACTAGTATATCATTCCGGCGTGTACTGTCTTATTTCAGGATCTGCTTTTATCATTTCAGCATTCACTCATTTGAATTCTACAGTTACCAGGTGTATGCATAAGTTCTTGCCGGTTTTTGTGGTAAAGAAAACACGTAATTTTCAAGAGAAATTAATTTTGTTTTATTCAAAATATTGGCCATCGGCTTTTACACATTTCGCCAATCGTTCAGGTAATTGATGCATACCATGCCAGAAAAGCTGCTTGTCTTTTGCGGCAAACCATTCGTCGAACCATTTTCCAACGTCTTCGAAATTGTTGAAGTGCTGCTCTGCGAGCGCGTGCCCCATTGATGCGAAGAGGTGATAGTCAGATGGCGCCAGGTCTGGGGAGTACGGCGGGTGCGGAATGATGTCCCATCCAAGCGATTTCAAGGAGTCTTTCAATGGTTTTGCTCTGTGAGACGGCGCATTGTCGTGTAACACAATCACTTTGCCATGTCTTCGGGCCCATTCCGGTCGTCTTTCGATCAATGCGTGATTTAAATTAATCATTTGTTGGCGATAGCGTTGTGCATTAACGGTTTCACCGGGCTTCAAGAGTTCATAATACACAATACCGCTCTGGTCCCACCAGACACAAAGCATGGTCTTCTTGCCGAAGCGATTTCGCCTTGGTGTTGAAGGACCGACTTCGCCAGGTGAAAGCCACGATTTTTTCCGCTTCGGATTTTCAGAATAAATCTATGTTTCGTCACCCGTCACAATTCGATACAAAAAGGATTTTCTTTCGTGGCGTTGGAGCAGCATTTCACAAGTAACTTTGCAATTTTCCATTTGACGTTCATTCAAATCGTGTGGGACTCATTTACCCAGTGTATTGATCTTCCCCATTGCTCGTAGACCTCTGCTGATTGTTTCTTGTGACACATTTAATGCTTTTGCCAATTGCTGTTGAGTTTGAGTTAGGTCATCCTCCAATAACACCTGCAATTGCTCGTTTTCGCACTTTTGTGGTCTACCAGAGCGCGCACTGTCTTTCACATTGAAATCACCACTTTTAAATTGTCGAAACCATGTCTCACATGTTCTAATCGATGGAACGTGTTCACCATATGTTTCTACCAGCACATGATGACTTTCAACAGCCTTTCTCTTTTAATTGAATAAGAAAAGCAATGCGTGCCGAAAATGTTCTTTTTCAGGTACAAACTTCGACATGATCACTGAACGATAAAGCAAAGACGCTAGTGTTTGGCGGACTCAACTTGTGTGTGTGTTTGTAGTTTAATGTCAGACGAACAAAATGACGTATGTGTCAAATGAATACGCTGCGTACTTTTCGCTGGCGCCATCTCGTAGGTAAACCGGAAACTACATATGCATACACCTGGTATTTAGCTAACTGCTTGGTGGCGGAACACTTCTAAGATGAATCTTACCGCTTCAATGAATGCAATTTCAATTCAATTGAAAGTATTTATTTAGCTATTTTCAACAATATTTTCTGTCACGCATGTAGAAAATTAGAGTATTTTATCTTTTAAATTTGTCCAACCAAATCAGAAGGACTAAATTTTGTGATTCATTTGGAGCAAGGAGTGGCATTGTTTTCATTTCTTTGCATACGGAATTTATTTTCGCTACATTTAGGTGTCTTCAGCTCCAGAACTCAAAATAGTTTTACGTTTTTCCGAAGGAACTTTCTTCTCGTTTCGACCTAAGAAATTCACCCTTCAATTTTTTGACATCATTTCTAAACCATCTGGTATTTTTCCCAATTAATAATATTTACTTGTAGTTTAGAAGCTTTGTCGTCTGCAATTTTTGTTATTGATTGCTCACAAAATTCTGCTAATTAGAAGTAGAAATACGGCAGTGGGCATAAAACCAGCTGTTTTCAATATATTTGCAATGCATGTGAACAAATATTCATATTTCAAATCCAAGCCCCCTTCAGTAACAAACCTCCTGAAGGAAGACAATGAAAATAGCAAAAGTGACCTTTCAAAACAATTTTCCGCTGATCTGATTAGTTTTTGCCCAGCGAATACTCCACTTAACCATGGATGCTTATGTTTGTGAAATTACCGTTTTTCTTTGTCTACAAGAAGATTTTATTTTGTGTTTATGAGTTTGCTCTCTTTGTATGCAGAGCAGTATGCTGTGTTGTGTTTCGGCGTTCTTAATTGATTTTTCATTTATCTCCGTCATGCATGGAATGTTGGCTTAATATATTTGAAGTAAGGCATTGCGAATAGAATTTCGATGATAAAACATTATCGATTAGAATCTTTCAAGACTTGTCATTAACGCCATACGGTGAAAGGAAGAAAAAGATTATGGTTTCTTCTTTTTTTTTAGAAAATGGCGACATAAATTTTGTTCTGAATGCATTTGAGAGCGCCACCTCGAGGTAAAAGCGAGACATAAAAGTAAATGTCACGCTACATAGCGAAGGCCATAAAATATTCAGTGGCACTGGAATACCGCTCTGTTTTGATATTTTTGTATACTTTCCCCCCTTTTTGTCTATTTGAGATCAGAATTTTAGTTGAGACAGTGAGAGTTGTAGTATTGTTATTGCATTCCCTTCAGGATACTCAGATGCACTTTGTTAAATGTATTTACGCATAAATACGAGTCATTATTTCCTTTTAGGTTGTGAATTACATTCTATATAATTTTCCGTAATGAATTCTTGTTGTAACAGCTTGCAATATAACTTTTTTATGTTTGGATGTACCGGTACCTAAGACATACGCTTTGCAATATTATTGTATCGATAGATTTAATAATATCTCCAGCTTATATTCATATTTCCAAATTCTTATTAGCAATGAATATGAAGGAATTGATTTAAATAAAACCAATGGAATAGTCCTAGAAAAAATAATTGTATTCATGCATGTAGACTGATATTTCTTATTATAACGATAGGTTTTGCGTGAAACGTTCTCATATATCGCCCTTTTGGAGTCAACGTTTCCTCCATAATACATATTGGTTACTAATCTTACATGTCTCTTGTTCGTTCGCAGTGACCTTACATAAGATTCACCCAACTTTATGATTATTGGCAAAACACATTTTGTGTGCTAGTGAATGCTGTATGTTGAGCTTCACATTATAAAGCAGACACCACCTTGGAACAATAACAATAACCAGACACAGAAACTATTTTGGATACGAGGGTTACAAAGGTTCAAACTTTCTAGATTCACAGGGTGACTGAAAATATATGATAATTTTACTATTATTATTATTATAAGCATACCCGTATGAACGCCAGTGAATATAGTGGAAGAAATATGAATTGTTCCGTCTGTATGTCCGTAATTCTCCAGATCACAATAACTACAAGTCAAATATGGATGAGCCCAGAGCTGAAACCGGGTCACTATCACTGACTCAATGGCCCGGCCTGACCCGAACATAGGTGACCCAAGGACCCAGTCCTAAACTTGACCCGATTAATCCCTTTTACATCTAAATGAGCCATATACAGTTGAATTTCTCATGGTCTAAAAGTGTGGGGAAAACTATGACTTTGACTCTAGAACGGATAGGTGGTTTTCACTTGCTTAATTTTCTCCATTACGCCAATGAATTCTTGTATGGTGTCTGTATACCTGTCTGCACCCTATAATCTTATCAACTATATGTAAGAAAGATACGAGCCATACATAGACTTCCGATCGTCTAAAAGCGTCTTGAAAACTCTGAGTTTGACGCTAAAACTCACAGAATCGGTAGTCACGCAATCGGAGAAACGTTAGAGCAGGCACAGGCAGTGAGTGTGGACGAGGAGACAGGGACAGCGTTTCGTGTCGGTGAAATCGAGACTATTAAGGAGCACATCAGACACTGTTATTTTTTTTTAGTTCTATAAAGGCACTAATGAGGCCTCAGCCTGCCACAATATTTGGCAAATATATGGTGAAGATGCAGTCGACGATAACATATGTCGAAATAGTAAGAGACGGAGACAAAAGCTGTAAAGATCAACCATGGTCTGAACGTCCAGCAGTGTTTACGAAACTGGTCTTGGCCAAGACGTACAAAACAACACAAAACAACCCGAATCCAACCTATAGAAATTACCGGAAACCTTGCAAGCACACAGGACAACAGTTGAAACACTGACTTTCACCAAAAAGTTTGATCGTTGAGTTCAACATCAGCTGAGTGAAACTCAACGGAAGAGCTACATCCAGATTTGTATTTCCTTGCTTTCTCGGTACAAAAATGACCGGTTTTAGACACACACTGTCACTGGTGGTGAGAAGTGACTTCTTTGCCGGAACGTAAAGTGTCGAAGGACTGGAACGTCGCATTCCTGAAACGGCTTTATCAACGTCAAAGCAATAATTTCATTGCAAGAAGTTATGTTATCTGTGTGGTGGGAAGTCAAGGGATAATTCACTGGCAGGTCCTGGAACCTAACCAAATCAATACTGCCACCTTCATCAGAGCCGGATTAAGGGGCAGCTAAAAGGGTACGTCCAAAGGTAACAAAACTAGTAAACCATCAGAAATAACAAAACATCAAAACAACACCTAACTTGCAAACTTTTACAAAAAATTTACAATAAAACACCTCTGCACGTTAGAAAATGTATATTGGTGTTTTAATGTAAAGTAGTAGAAGTTTGCGGTGAGATAGGTCTACAGCTAAACATAGAGAAAACAAAGTACTACATTATAACAAGCCAAAACACAGGGAAAGAAGGCAATAGATGTATAACAATTAAGAACTAGACCATAGAGAAAGTAAACAAATTTAAATTCTCGGGAGCATATATAACAAACGAAAACGAGGTCATAGAAAAAATAAAAAGTCATTTAGTGTCGGGTAACGCATGCTTCTTCAGTACAGAAAATCCTAACCTCGTCATTAATATCAAGAAAGTTGAAAATGAAAATATACAGAACTGTTATTCTTGCGAAAGTTGGAGTACGACCCAAGTAGATGAACATAAATTACGTGTTTGAAAATAAGGTTTTGAGAAAGATATACGGGACGAACTGCGACGAGATAACCCGGATAGGAGGAAAACGAAGATTATATTCCATCGTGGTTGGAAAGCCGGAGGGAAAGAGACAATTGGGAAAATCGAGACGACGTTCGGAGGACTATATTAGAAGAGATCTTCGAGAAGTAGGTGCTTGTGATGAAAACTGGCTTGATCTTGCCAGGATATAATGATATGGGGAACGTTGTTACTACGGCGATGAACTCGCGAGTTCCGTAAGCCATAGTGTAAGTAAGTAATATACATTAGAAAAGAAAAACAAACAAGCCGGTTTAAAAACTTGTTTTATGTTGGTTAGAATGTCTAAATGACAACGATGTAGAAGCAATATTCTGTAAATTATTTGTTATGGGTAAAACAGACAACAGCAAACTAATGATTATTCGAGAATAAGACTCACAAACAAACTGAGGCTTCTGTGAGTGGAAATATTGTGTATACTTGTAATGTACGATGTTAAATAAATTTCAATTTCAAATTAAAAATTTGAATTTCAATTTCAATTATTCTTACTACCGTAGAGCATAAGGTAACAGGGAGCTAACAGTTAATAGCACAGAGCCATTAAATACTTCATTGACCTCCTTCTATCAATAGTTGCACAGACTGCGAACAGCATTATAATCGAAATACCCAGGCCTTATCGATCGTCAAGGGATCCACTATTATAAGGTCAGGCCACAGGCTATGCTGCTGCCATTACAAGTCAAAAATTGATGGACTGTGGTTGTGTTGTGAGGCTTAAAATTCGCTCCTTTTTACTAATTCTGACAAAGTTTTAAAATTGTGCAATGAGACAACTTCTCTTCTCGTGTTTGTTTTCTTTACCATTAACTCATTTTTCACCTATTTATATGTCGCCAGTAGGGCCGCCTAGACACCTGGCGCCCCCCGCAAAGTGGGGTCTCGCGGCATTATAATTACGCCACTACAAATAGCACTAATAGTATAAATAGCTGCAATTTAAACCGTGTTTTCTAGGCTAAACTCTATTATGATTACCTTTGTAATTTTTACAGTATCAAGGATGGATTCCCACGAAAAACAAAAAACTTCCAAATCAAGGGGGAAATTCATTTTTATGTGTTTGGTACTGATCCATCGGATGACAATGATCTCTTTTCACAAAACGTTATGCATCGAAACAGAATCCACCCGATAGATCAAATGAGATTATTTGATTAGAAATTAATACAGAAAAATTGATAGTCGCCATGACTGGGACTCAAACCCGGTTTTCCCAGTTTCCGGTCAGGAATGGTATCCATTACATTCCACTGCATAGCATATTCGACAGGAAAGGATGACGTCGGGGGTGAAGATGAGAACTATAAACACCAGAGTGTTTCAGCACTTCAAAGAAATGTCTGCACGCAATGCCATAATTCACGACAGAACAATCAGGCAGTGGGCATTGCAAATCAAACTCCAGGTTGATCCAGATGATAAACTGAATTTCAAGGCATCAGATTCATCATGGATTTACAAGTTTAAGAAAAGGAACAGGATCGTCTCGCGATCAATTACTCATAAAGTGTCAAAGACCTTCGCCTCAAAAGAGGAGGATATGCAGCGGAAATCAGATGAATTCGTCAGAAAAATGAAATGCTTGTTCATCGAACGACATTTGGTTCCCAAACAGATCCTGAACACAGATCAAAGTCGTTTCGAGAAAGAAATGCATTCCGGACGAACACTTCGACCAATGGCATTAAACGAGTATATGCAACTGTAGGATCTACGTCGGCAACGACGCACTCATACATGATAATGCCTGTAATCTCAATGGACGGAGATCTACATTCGCCGATGTACATGCTTTGTGCAGAATCCAGCCGGAAATTTCCTCAAAGCAAACCAGCTTATCCATCAAAAATTATGTCTTATGCTTCTGGCTCTGCTAACATGAAAAAAGAAGATCAGAAGATAATGCTGACCAAGGTATTCTGGCCAAGTGTGTCTACTTTATACGAAAAACCAAGGCTTCTACTTCTTGATTCGTGATCAGCCAATACGGATGAAGTGTTAATCAAATCAACAATTCCAGACAGCATTAGTGAGTTTGAATGGCATTTGATTCCACCAGGATGCACAGGACTCATTCAGCCACTGGATGTCTATTTCTTCCGCCCGTATAAAGCATTTGTTAAGTTCGTGACTGATGCCATTATCGCGACCGAAGAGTTCAACATCTGGCATCGGGACAACTTCATTCGTCTCCAATCCTTCACTCATTATCAGTTTTCGTCCCCAATGTTTCGAAACACGATCAAGTATGCATGGTACAAGTCAGGATATCTGGACGAAGAACCGGAACCATTCAGGACGCCGATGCAGTATTGCTGTGACACTGTTGGCTCTGAAGTTTGTTCATCAGATCAGTGCAGTGCTTTTTCATTCATGAGATGTGCTCATTGTAACAACACGTTTTGTCTGAATCATCTACTCATTGACAGTCTGCATATAAATTGCACTTAACTCGAATTTCCTGATGACTATTTCAGGATTCCTGGTGATTTCGCTTATTACCACTGAAATCAAAATAGTATTGGCGAAGTAGTACACAGTACTAAAATAAACTATACTTTGTCAGTAAATGACGTTGACTTCATCGTTATAGTCTCTGCCTTCACCGATATTAACGGACTTTTCATATTCTGGCAACACTGACGGTGCTTCACACTAGCCGCTTCTAGTGTAGAACAGCATTACCTATAATCATGGTAAGTTACACTTCATTCTCTGCTTTCGTTTATGAGAAACTGGCAAACGAAAACGGGTACAGTTTTACTGGCACCAGTTCACCCTTAACCCGTTCTCCTGCTTCTCACACTCCTGCTTCGTAAAAAAATAATCTCACATTATGACTTCCTACCCTGCCCCCTCTCTTTTGGAACCAGTCCGGCGAAAATCCCCGGAACTTGGTTCTTAAGGTTTCCTTGTTAGTATCAAGGCATGGGAAATGTTTATATTCTTATGTCTTATAGATAGTCCCTATCTTTGTTCTAGATTAGAGCATATGCTTGAAATGGCAAAACAAATTCATTCTCGTTACGAAAGGAATACTGTTTATGTCCGTGTCAGCCTTCAACATATAAACCCCAAATATGAAAGGTAGAACAGTTCGTAGAAAATACATAATTCCTTGGCATCATCGTACGTGTGATTTACGTCGACACTGGTTATTTTCAGCTTCAATTCACTATTTCAACTTGGTATTTGAATTTGAATTTATTTAAAACGTTCAGGAAACTTCGGTTCAGGACGAATATTTCTACTTAGGGGCACAAGTGGTTTGAGGCTATAGGTCCCATTAGCTATATTTTCCCATTCAGTAGTTAAATTTCGCATAGGCTACTACGTAAATTCCCGTAGTACTTGAATTCAATTTTAATGTATCATAGTAATAAATCATGTAAGATGCAAAAGTTTTATTTATAACTATTACATTTAAGTTAGTACTGAATTTAGTGAAAGTAAAAAGAAAATATCTCATTTCTTCGACGGGGCTCGAACCACCGACTCTAAAAATCAAAATAATTAAAATAAACGTGTCTTAATAAAGTCAGCCACAAAGCCAACGCATGGAAGAACACACTTCAACACGTATTGTAGTCCTTGTGCCAGACAAGTTGTTGGTATAAAATGGAGGGACCAGATGAAAGTTTCAGCACTTGAACACTGGCATTTATAGAGCACGAAAATACGCGATAGACATTCTAAAAAGCTGACTATCCAAGATGGCGGCCATTCAAAATGGCGGCCGACACTATTAAAAACAACATATATATTGGCTCTAAGTTATCCGATTTCGATCAATCGTTTTTTAAATGAAAGATATTTTTATTGGCTACATTTATGTTTATTAGCAATATTTTCGTAAATGTAATAGTCTTTCAGTTAAATGTAAAATTTTATTTTAGCCTAAAATATTTTCTTATTTAATATTTTACTTTGAAACGACTGGTTTTAGGTAAACCTATGTCCTTACACAAAATATAGTGTGTAATCTAGGCTTTAATTTAAAAAAAATCCATTAAATCCGACAAGTATAACCAGAGATATGGACAATTGCTTGAA
This sequence comes from Lepisma saccharinum, assembly GCA_022664845.1. Taxonomy (NCBI): domain Eukaryota; kingdom Metazoa; phylum Arthropoda; class Insecta; order Zygentoma; family Lepismatidae; genus Lepisma; species Lepisma saccharinum. Next base: position 65,717 of record JAGDQP010003918.1, on the reverse strand, counting down.
AATTTCTGCAATACAAGTTTTATCATTATGGAGGCACTAATGCGTGTAGAAGCTACATGATGAGTTGGTATATAATGGGCGGACCAGATGAAACTTTCAACACTTGTACACTGACATGCCTAGAGCACGAAAATACGTGATAGACATTCAAGAAATGTAGCTATCCAAGATGGCGGCCATTGAAAATTTTGGCTATCGCGAGTTTTCAATGGTACATATATCAGCATAGCATATCTCGTCTTTAAGTTATCCGATTTCGATGGTTCCTTTTTAAAATGAAAGATAACTTCTTTGAGTTCAATGAGCAATATCTTCATAAATCTAATATTTTTTAGTTAAATATAAAAATGTGAATTTTAACCGAAATCATTTTTATTTAATATTTGACTGAGGCAGATTTTAGGTTTAGGGGAAAATGTCTTCAAAAAAGGAGGAAAAACAAAATTTTATGCATAATATTTTCTTATTTAAATTTGCATAATATTTTCTAAAAAATGTTAGAAAACTAATATTTTTAGATAAATAAATGCTTTTGCAAAAGACACTGCTTTTATTTGAAGAAAAGAGCATACGCTCATTAATAATCTGAACCAGAGCAATTACTGCGTATTTCTGTAACAACTGCAGCAGTTTCTGGACCCGTATAACAAGTACAACAGTTTCTGGTGCAAATGCTCCGGTGCTAAAATTTATGCATAGCTTTCCTTCGATGTCCTTTCTCCATTCATATTCTTCAGCCTCTGGTATACTTAAGTTAAGAGTATTTTCCAAGTCTTCGTATCTAAATTCCTATCTGGAAATTTGCGCGTTCCAATGTATCCTTGCATGATGGTAGTTAGCAACAATCGACTTCACCCGCCTTTGGATGTACATAATTTCATCACAACTCATTGGCACTTCCAATTTATATTTTCTTGGAATACATGTCACAAGTAAATTTCCAAGTGTCTTGAAGAACTCATCTGGAACAGTTCACTCGATTCCTATGCTTCTAAATATTGTGACATTATTTTGTACTGTTCCAGTAAACCTTTTAATCATTCTGTGTCCTGCAAATGCATTTACACTGTCCCAGCCTGACCTGAATGGAATCTTATTACAGCTGATGCCACTTCTTAATAAATTTCTAGGACACTTTGGCCAATATAAAGTACTTTCAGTTAGTTTCTAACGCCTATCACAATGCATTTACTTGCTTTAGCCTGTTTGTACAATACAACAGAAAACCAAACTTTTTATTAGTAGTGATACCAACTTCTTAGGTCCAGATTATCGGATATAATAGCCCTTTCCTTCAAATAAAAGTATATATTAAATGAAGCATGTTTTTAATTTAATTTTAAGACCTTTAGGCAACTTTGGGTCACACAGGATGAATGATGAGATGAATTGGTGGAATAAAGAAACTGGGAGGGAACGGGAGAAGCCCGAGAAAAGCCACGCTTACGGTGTTAGTCCACCACAAAGTCCATATAGCAGGAGCAAGGGTCGAACCGACCACCCCAGCATCAGAGGTGAGCGCTAAACCATTAACCTACCGCTTAACAAAACCTTAAAGACGCTGACCTTAAGGCTGAGATAGCACGACTATCGCGGTCGGCTGCTCTTCTTTTAAGATGAAATAGAAAACACGAAAAGAAAAGCCATAGGATTCATTCAACTGCAAGCTAGAGACTTTAAATGAGCAATTTTATAAACTCGTTGCATCTTTGAATTTAAAAAATAATGTATTGCCTTTTAGCATCTTTATCTCTGGCCGGGATAAGCTAGGCAGAGAATGAGGACGATATCGTCCAGGATATTACTTAAGGTACGATCCCCAGCATTCGCCTGGTGAAAACAAGGAAACTCTGGAAAACCTCTCAGGATGGTCGGCCGAGGAGTCCGAAACCGCGTGCCTTCCCTTTAGCAATCTGAAGTCCGCGCCGTTACCAACTGGACCACGGGGATTGAGTCTTTGCATCTTTCAGAGAAGGTAAAAAGAGGTTATATTATATCTGGATAAACTTGGTTGGAAAGATTTTATAACTTGCTATTCGCTCTTGGTCATAGCATAACGAACCAAAACACTATACTTTTTGACTGGCTGGATAGAACCACAAGAAAGATTGGCTGTAACATTAATACACTAGGGCATCTGCAAACAATAGTTTCATGGCCCCCGAATAAACCATGTTTCAATTATTTTATGACGGTGATTTTAAAATTACCACTGCGGGCCCTGTCATATGTACCAGGTGTATGCATAAGTAGTTTCCGGTTTACCTAAGAGATGGCGCCAGCGAAACGTACGCAGCGTATTCATTTGACACATACGTCATTTTGTTCGTCTGACATTAAACTACAAACACACACAAGTTGAGTCCGCCAAACACTAGCGTCTTTGCTTTATCGTTTAGTGATCATGTCGAAGTTTGTACCTGAAAAAGAACATTTTCGGCACGCATTGCTTTTCTTATTCAATCAAAAGAAAAAGGCTGTTGAAAGTCATCGTGTGCTGGTAGAAACATATGGTGAACACACTCCATCGATTACAACATGTGAGACATGGTTTCGACAATTTAAAAGTGGTGATTTCAATGTGAAAGACAGTGCGCGCTCTGGTAGACCACAAAAGAGCGAAAACGAGCAATTGCAGGTGTTATTGGAGGATGACCCAACTCAAACTCAACAGCAATTGGCAAAAGCATTAAATGTGTCACAAGAAACAATCAGCAGAGGTCTACGAGCAATGGGGAAGATCAATACACTGGGTAAATGAGTCCCACACGATTTGAATGAACGTCAAATGGAAAATCGCAAAGTCACTTGTGAAATGCTGCTTCAACGCCACGAAAGAAAATCCTTTTTGTATCGAATTGTGACGGGTGACGAAAAATAGATTTATTTTGAAAACCCGAAGCGGAAAAAATCGTGGCTTTCACCTGGCCAAACCGGTCCTTCAACATCAAGGCCAAATCGCTTCGGCAAGAAGACCATGCTTTGTGTCTGGTGGGACCAGAGCGGTATTGTGTATTATGAACTCTTGAAGCCCGGCGAAACCGTTAATGCACAACGCTATCGCCAACAAATGATTAATTTAAATCACGCATTGATCGAAAGACAACCGTAATGGGCCTTAAGACATGGCAAAATGATTGTGTTACACGACAATGCGCAGTGAAAGACACCTTTAAATCGCTTGGATGGTACATCATTCCGCACCCGCCGTACTCCCCGGACCTGGCGCCATCTGACTATCACCTCTTCGCATCAATAGGGCACGCGCTCGCAGAGCAGCACTTCAGCAATTTCGAAGACGTTGGAAAATGGCCCGACGAATGGTCTGCCGCAAAAGACAAGCAGTTTTTCTGGCATGGTATGCATCAATTACCTGAACGATTGGCGAAATGTGTAGAAGCCGATGGCCAATATTTTGAATAAAACAAAATTAATTTCCCTTGAAATTTCCCTTGTTTTCTTTACTAAAAAACCGGCAAAAACTTATACATACACCTGGTATGTATTTCTTGTTCGCAATTATAAAGTCGTAAAAGAAAATACTAGTGCACGATAGGTCGAAGATGCGTCACCAATTACTTACTTGGATGTCTTCAACAATAACCACTTTAATCAATCGCATTCGTAAGACCACGTTGTGTTAATTTAATTAACTTAGAAGTTACTCTATGAAAATCCTTTATTGTTAATCGGTCCGCAAGCTAAAATGGGTGTAATCCAAAAACTTTTTGTTTTCACTGAAAAATAAAATGAAGTTGGTCACCAATTAACTTGTTCCCCTACGCGAAAAAAGAACATTCATCTAAGAATTTAAATGTTGTGTTGCAAAACTACTGCAATGCAATTCCACAACATTATCTTTTTCTCCTTTTGAAAAATTTGATTAAGGGTCTGTCATTTCAACCCCCCTACGAAAATATATGTGTTTATAACTTTTTTCCCGTTGCGGTGGAAAACGTGAAACTTGGGTGCAAAACGGTGCAAAATAAATGCAATCTGTTGCACTATATGTCAATCTCTGATTTTTGAAATTTTGCTATAGAGAGCTACCATTAACATCTCCCCCTCCACCACCACAAATTTAAGAGCTTTGTGGTGCAAAATGACCACAGACCGGTACACTATCTGTTTTCGAAAGAAATTGACTCAGGGGGCGCTACCACTAACTTGGGCCACCAAAATAGAAGAGCTTATAACTTTTTAACCGTTGCGGTGCAAAACGCGAAACTTGGGTACAAACCGGTGTAAAACGAGCACAGACCGGTACACTATCTGTTTTCTAAAACAATGACTGAGGGGGGGACTACCGCTAACTTTGGCCCCCACTAATTAAAGAGCTTATAACTTTTCAATCGTTGTGGTGCAAAACGCGAAACTTGGGTGCAAAACGAGTGCAATCTGTTGCACTATCTGTCAGTGTCTAAGTTTTGAAATTTTGCTGTACGGGGCTACCATTAACTTGGCCCCCATCAAAGAAAAGAGCTTATAACTTTTTAACTATTGCGGTGCAAAACGCGGAACTTGGGTGCAAAACGGGTGCAAAATGATAAGCTACCTGTTTTCGAAAAATTTTACTGAGAAATTGAAAGCTACTTAGAGAATTGAAGGAAGGGTTCAAAACTAGTAAGCTCTCTTCATATTTTTTTATAACAGTCAATTTATGCGTGTAGAGCTTGAGAAACTTCCTACAGAGAAAAGGGTCCATTAACTTGCCGCCCCCCCCCAAAAAATATATGTGCTTATAACTTTATAACCGTTGTGGTGCAAAACGGTAGGCTATTTATTTCTCAAATTTGGTGTGGTGGTGGTGGGGGGGGCAAGTTAATGGACCCTTTTCTTTGTAGGAAGTTTCTCAAGCTCTACACGCATAAATTGACTGTTATAAAAAAATATGAAGACAGCTTACTAGTTTTGAACCCTTCCTTCAATTCTCTAAGTAGCTTTCAATTTCTAAATTATATTTACACACAAAAAAAACAACAACTAAAAGAACACGGAAATTTAAATTTGTCAAAATGATCAAATTTATTAAAAGAGAAAAAATATTATTCCCTGTTGTTTGTATGACTAAGAAACTTCTGTCCGTTTTTGGTCTCTTCAGCTGCTAACAAAGGAAAGCAATTTAACTCGTCGCTCCTTTCATGCATACAGAATGGAAGAGGAAAAAGAAACAATTGATAAACAGTCAAACATAGAGGGAAAAGACGACAGAAGAGGTTTACATTGTTTCATAAGGATGCTTGTGACAGAAAGATGTTAAGATATTATTATAGCCTTAAGCACGTCGTCTAATGTATTCAATTATAGTGAACAATGTAACAATGGAACTGCTTTTTATTTACCTTGCTCTCTGTTTCATTCTGCAAACGAAAGATAGAAAAAAAGCACGGAATGTAGTTTGTTGTTTCTAAAAATTCGAATAATAGGGTTACAACAATATTTTCATAGTTTAAAGACACTAGAAAAATATATCTTCAAATGTGTTTTTAATCTGTTGTTTCATTTCATTTATTCTTATTTTGAACGGCGGAGTTAAGGCATAACTTTTCTTCCACTCAACCATTTAAACATTCTACATAAAATGTTTAAATGTTTTAAAAACATTCTCTTTTTCTTTAGAACTCACACTCTATTTTCATATGTATTTCTGTCACAATACTCCGATTTTCATCTTGTCTTACGCTACTATGCAACTAGGAACACAAAATTTTATTACGAAATTTGCCAATCTTGTCTGTGTTTGGGTGCTAGTTAGTAAATCTGTTCTCCAAGAGAACAAATCTGCGATTATAACATCGCTCTCTGAAATACTGTAGTTGACACAATATTGTATATTTTAACCTTCAAACTATAGATACATCTGATGATCTGATACGACTGAACTTCTAGTATTCAAAATTAATTAAACAATTATTTTACACTATTTAACGTTACAACCCAACGTGCCCCAACATCCATTATTAGTATAAAAGAACTCCTGGAAGTATAACTATGATAAATTTAAACGTGCTATCTCATGTTTTGTGTTCCAATAGCACCCAAACCCTGTAATAAATACGTTAATGCCGCGATTTTTAGTTCAGCGTTACGCGTTGCGAACAGGAGGCACGTTGTTTCGAACCCCGCTGCCAAACATCGTGCCTGAGTAGATGTTAGTATGTAGGGTTTTAGTTATTGTACCAACTCAACATTCGATTCGTAAAATTGGTAGAAACTTTGGACATTTTCAGTCACCAATTTGGACTTCGTTATGATCCATCTGAAACTGCGATACCAGGGTGGGTGGTAAATTATGAAAGACCCTGGCCAATAACTTCCTCGACCATGGTCTCATATGAGGATATTATTTTAGCATTTCGTTAGTGTGTCTGAAGAAAAATATATGTCAGGCTGGTACGTTTGAAACCGACTTCTGCTAAACACATCCCTGTTGATCCACTATACTTGTTGCTTGATGCATTGTGCTTGATTCGCAATACGTTGATAAACAAGCAGGAGCACGGAGCGACGACACGATCAGCGGAAACTATGTGAACGTTTTGCTTTGGAGTCAGAAAAGCAAAACACCTTCCTCATTAACTAATATGAAGCCAAAGTTTTGGTACAAGGAATTTCGCTACATTTTCTTGAATATTCGTGATTGTCTTAAAAAAGTTACGTTTAAATATATTTTGTTTTTCAAAAACTGACTCTACGATTCACTCGTATACAAAACCACCGCTAACCCATCTTGAGATACTAAACACCACTTAAGAAAGAATAATAATATACAAAGGAGTTCTGACATAACAGGAATCGGATAGAAAGAAAATTCAAATGATAAACTCATATCCAGTCTTCTGTAGAGTAACTATGTACCGGTAAGTTCTTGACTGATCTTGTTTACCTCATTATAATGATTTGACACTTAAGAAACTTCAGCGAAATCAGTACTGAATGAAAGGAGTTAACCTACAGCAGATAAATAAATTGACTGAACTGTATTCAGGAATTTATGTATATAACAAAATGTCAAATGTGGTTATATTTTAGTCAATATATGTGTCATATTTGTTTTCAATATGTTTCCCTCTCTGTATTTTGTTTGCTGTTGCCATGGAGAATGACAAACATTTATGAATTGTACCAACATGTGATCATCTCCTTCTCAATGTAAAACAACATGGAACACATTTCTCGTTATTTCTTTCAATTAAAATATTATTTATGAATATATATATATTTGTGTGTGTGTGTGTGTGTGTGTGTGTGTGAGAGAGAGAGAGAGAGAGAGAGAGAGAGAGAAAAGGGAGAGTGCATGTGTGAATGTATAAGTTATATTCTGAAACTAGCCGCAAACAGAAATTACAAAAAACGCAAGAAAGGAAAACACTATCGTATCATATTCAACAATTAAATCCAGAAACATAATTACTTTAGAGTTGAATAAAAATTACACTAAATAAGCTTCAATCAATGGGGTTAGTATTGATTTATCGCTTGCGAGATGCATTTATTGTCCAGTTCTTTGGAACGTAAATCAACGAATGATAATGGAACCTAACTTAATCTATTGCTTGTAAGAATTATCTTACGTGACAGCTGAATCTTAGTATTGATTATAACTTACAATATAGCAAAACACTTTTATATTGTTAGATACATAATACCCTAAAAAGCAATAAATGATAATAATCACTCTAATAACTAGAGTCCGGATATTTAGTTACAAATGTTGGAAATTATTAGACACATAGGCAATAAAACCATGAAAATATGCACTAAAATCTAAACAATATGCATTAATAAGCAAAAACAAGTTTGTAGCATCAAGTTAGAGCGGATCCAATGACAACGTAATCAATGCATAAATGAAACTAGCGTGAAATATTTAAATGAAAAACAGTAAGAGATGAAAAGGACCTGCCAGTTTTAGTGTCAACAGATTTTAAATGGCCGAATAAATCGAGACCCCTCATCTCAAATCTGAAATCAGTTTATTTTTCTCTGCTTTGATTCAGGCACTTAACCGACGTTGCAGATACACGAAGTGAAGATAAAAGCTTCCAGAGTCTGCTAAAAATTACAAAGGGCGCAGAATTTGATAAAGATTAAACTTGCAAAGGCTTGAGATTTTTTAAAAAGAAAATATAAAAATTTTCTCCACTCTTTCCGTAATACATAAACTTCGTAATTTTCTCCACTCATCTGGAAGACATACAAGGTAACCAAAATTTCTTGCTGTCTTTCATGTCACATGGGAAGACGTGATCACTGATACGGAAATAAGGGCCTCAGATGCAGGGAAAGCGATCGGAGTGGAAGTGGGAACATTGACAGTGACCAAGACAGGCGTTTTGCGCATTAACAATAGTTATAGCTGGAGTAGCGGTGAAGACAAATGAAGAGTACAGGGAAAAACAGGAGAGTAAATTGTTGCTGTTACAGCCCATTAAATTCATTTTATCTTTATCGAGGGCAGTAAATTGAAAGTTTCAAGACTTGCAATATTTTATTTTCTCAAGTTATTTTCTTCATTTTCATTTAAAATTGTAAAGTATAATAAGGAGAAACGTTAAGTTGTATAGATTTCTTTAAGGGATATGACAATACACTCATTTTTTTTATCATCAATAAAAATTTTACAGATGAAGAATCTGACAAATCCATGACATATTGTATGATTTAAAGTCTTCTGCTATTAGATTACGAACGCTTTTCATTGTTTGAAGATCCAACATGAGTGGCAACTTTGGGTGAGTGGTAACAACGCCCACTGCCTTATAATTAAGGTATATCGAGTTCGATTCCCGTAGGGGGCACAAGTAGTCCAGAGCCCACGTTAAATTGTAGCTCTCAGGACGTCATCTGCAGCCGATGGAAGGCAATAGCAAATTACCATAGATTCATCTTGCACAGGGACCTTCGGGTCAGGGCCTCCCTTCGGGCAGAACACCCCATTATCATCATAATCCACTTACACGGGTCTCCTGCTTTATATGATTGCAGCCTAATACGTATCGTAGCATCACTAATATGACTAAACTTCTTCCTTTTCTTGGTACGCTTCTTAGAAGACATATTTTTCTTCTTGAACAGAAGATTCACTCTCTTTAATTTTCATATTTAAACATAAGTAGGTGGAAATCCTTTCAAAACTCATTCCAAGGGCAAACTAAGTGCAACCAAATTAATCCTAACAATGACTGTTTAACAACAACTACAATTGACTCTTACCCCCATTATAGCTATACAGGTCAAACATCAAAGATACAATACATTCTCCATTGGATTCCTTGAACTTGTGAGAATATTGCATGGCCTTGTAAGGTTTTCTCCCTGTATGAGTTTTTGAGATATTGAAATACAACTGGGCTTGCCAGGTTGTTGTCCAGTTCATGAAGCCAACTAAAACTACACTAGGTAAACTATTAAATGAAAAAAAAAACGAAAATTTGCAATTTTGGCTTATCAGGTTTACCCCCACCCCCTGTACTCTTCAAATGGATGTGTCAACTTTAAGGTGGGTTTGTCCTCAACCGAATCAAGTCGCTGAATACGTCGAGTCTTGGGGATAATTCTGTGAATGAAAGCACCGCCAGGCATTACTTCAAGAAATTCAAGTCGGGAGTTTTGTTCCTGTGTAATAAACCCTGCAATTTGCGAGCACGGGCCCTGAAGAAGGTCGTAGACCAGGACAGCCGCTAAACGTGTGGTGCTGGTGATCTTGCTAAATGCTTCCGGGTTTCTGGTGACACAGTCAGACGTCAGCTGCACCGCTAAGAAAGGCGTACAGGTTGAGAAAGTTTACACCCCACACACTGTCAAAAGGCAACAAGGACCAACGAGAGTGACGGCCAGTTTTTCGTTGCTTTCTCGGCACCACAACATACCAATATTTAACAGAATGCTCGCCGGTGACGTAAAGTGGGTCCTGTATGAGACTCTCAAAGGTCCGTGAAGTTGGCCGAACCACATAAAGCTTTTAAGACCAAAACCACACCAAGATTTTGTGCATATTTTGTGCTAATTTGTGCACACTATCCCATATTTTGTGCACTCTCGGTTTAGCCCAGAAATCGAAAACAATGTGGTTGGGCCAACTTCACGCTGGCCCAACCACATCAAGCTATCGGGATAAAAACCACTCCAGGATTTTGTGCATATTTTGTGCTAATTTGTGCACACTATCCCATATTTTGTGCACGCTCGGTTTGGCTCAGAAATCGAAAAATAGAATTGACTTTAGCCCAGAAAAAAAATGTGGTTGGTTGAACATCAACCACACCAAGCTATCATAATAAAAACACTCCTGAATTTAGTGCATATTTTGTGGTAATTTGTGCACAGTATCCCATACTTTGTGGATGCTCGCTTTAGCCCTAAAATCGAAAAAATAGAGTTGGCTGTAGCCGAGAAATAAGAAAAAGGTGTTTTGATTCAACTTCACCCTGGCCCAACCACAAATATCTATCGAAATAAATACCGCTCCCGGATTTTTTGCACATTTTGTACTAATTTTTGTTAACCATTCCCTATTTTGTGCACGCTCGGTTTCCAATCTCCATGCTGGTAAATGGCCGCCATAATAGTTGGTGAACTAGTCGTTCGATTTCTTTTATTCCTTTGCTAAATTATTTGGCTTAAAAGAATAAACCTCAGTTCGTTTGTTATTTTAGTTATTTTAAGCGTTGTAGGCATGGGTTGAATGATTTTCCGCCCGCGTTTTAGAAAATGAGGGTGGAACCCATTTTTCTATCGTTTCCGATTGTCGTATTGAAAAAGAGCAATTGGGAGAGTTACCTGTCCACTGATAAACTTAACACACGGTGATACGATACTGATAAGCCAAGTTCAAATATAAATTAAACCATTTTCTTTTAACGGGTTTTTCAGCAAATGTAACGTCCTAAAGGAATTGGAATGGTTTCCTTTGGGCTTGAGAATGTCTACGTGTTACAGATGTACAATTTTGATCCTTATAAGTATCAAATGCTATCACCTGTGCTGTGATACTTAGTTCTGATGTGTTAGTTATTTTAGAATATAAATAGGCCTTGTATTTAAACTTCTGAAAAAATACACACATCAGTGAAAAAAGCCAGAAAGTTCTATTGAAATATGTGAACAGGTAATTTTAAATATTTATAATATAGAGCTTAAAAGTTAAATAATATTAAATATGAAATCTACAAGAAATACAAAATATTCTGCATATTAAGCCTTTTAGGTTTTGGTTAATGGTTTTTACCCAAAAACTTGTTTTAACATTTTCTGGGGGCAATTAAATGATGTACAATTTACCATATCACAATGGGACAATTCACTAAAATTGTTATAGCCAAAAGACTGATTTTGGCTACTATTTTCCAATATAGGGTTTAGAGAGCATGTTGCTAACGCTGACAACGCATAAAATAATTAATTCGTTATAATTTACATTTAGAGACTTAAATTATGAACAGCTAAAAACGAAAATTAGAGTAGGATCATTTAGTCAATAGGTATAGTTTCATACCTTTATAGGACCATTTACTCAGTGTGAATGCTGCCAATACATACAACGCCTAAAGTATTGAGTGAGATATAATTTATATTTGGGGAATTAAATTACGATCAAAGTAGGAAAACAAAAATTACAACAGGACCATTAATTCAAAATTTATAGCCAAACAACTTATTTTTTAGAATTCATGCTACCAATGTCAACAAAGCTTAAAATAAATAGTTCGTAAAAATGTACATTTGTGGAATTAAATGATGAGAGACTTAAGAAAAAGAAAATTAATCTAGGATTGCTCAGTTAAAAGTTTCAGAAAAAAACAAAACATAATTTTTGAGGCCATATTCCAATATGGCGGCTCAGTTTGTACTTTTCTAATGCTCACAACACTTAAAGTAACTAGTTTGTTATAATTCATTTTAATACCAATTTCAATGCTTTCACATTGCCTATATATGTATCTCGGAGGTAAACGGCACTACCACTTTCTTGTTAAAATCGTGCTGTGAAAATAGTTTTGTAGATTTGAGCACGATCTTCTTGGAGGTATAGAGAGAAACGTCATTGTTTGTTTTCTAGTAGAGTTGGAAAATTATAGCAGTATGTCGCAAAAAATGTGAAAGAGCGTGCTCAATTCGACAGAACTATCTACCGAGATCGAGTTTTCCAAAAAAATGACATACAGTGTGCGGCAGGTATTTGAGTACAAATTCACGTCCGCTGGGAAAAAGGCACAGACAATAGAGAAAGAGCATTTATTATCTTTTAACTTTCTGTACAGGCGACTACATACACAGTGGACGACATCATTCAATGAAACCGCCGTCAGCCTCAATAACAGCCTCTACACGCTGTCGAAACCACATGCAGGCAATAATGAGATGGATTTCGGAATATTTGCTATTGCATCCACAACAGCTGCCCTGAGAGCCGCAATGATGTTGTGTGGATGCCTAGAAGAGTTCCTCTCAACCACACCCCATATATAATAGTCCATTGGGTTAATGTCTGGGGAGATGGGGGTTCATATGTTGGGAGTGATATGGTTATGAAAATTTTCGGCCATGCATTCTTTAGTTGTATGAGCTAGCGGGGATGATGCAGGATCTTGCTTAAAAAAAAACGTACGGCCTCCCACGTGCTATAGCAGTAATCCAGAGCTTCAGAATCATGTTCAACACTTCGGTGTAAGCAACGGCGTTGCCTTTGGCACCTTGAAGGAAGAAATGTGTAGACATCACGTCACCTTAACAACCATCGCTGAGCCTGCAAATTTAGTGTGCATGATGGTCGAAACATCCTTGTGGCTTTTACTAAGCCACCGATTATTTTTGTGGTTCGTCTTCTGGCTATGGTCAAAAATTCTCTCATCGAAAAAAAAACAACATTCCTGGCTCCTCTGTATTTTTCATCTTGATCAGGAGGCGCTTGGCTCTGGTCAGGCGGTTCTCCCTGGATCTCTAGGACTCCTCGCCGCATCACGTACGAGTTGTAACGAAAGTCCTCATGAACCACACGTCGAATAATGGTATCGTCAACCTGCAGTTCCCTGGCGACTGTCCTCATGGATTTCCCAGCATCGTAATCGACGTTATCCTGGACACAAATAAAGAAATGACGAATTCTGGCGGCTGAGGATGTCAGAGCAACGATAATGTCGTTTCCTGTGGAAAACGGGTGCTAAATCACCCCTATAGTAGCCCTCCGTTCTCTCTGAACTTTGAAAAGTAATGACCAGGCGACTTTCACAAATGCAGCGATCTCTCAGCCAAGGATACGATGACAGCTTGCCTCTTCATTTCATGGATTAGTCTAGGTAATGCCATGTTTACCTGCAACAAAAAAGGATTTGTAACTATGACGTGCAGGATAGTTGTGTCACCTATAATGCGTGTTCTCAAATACCTGCCGCGCCCTTCCAAGGTACAGATAAATTGTCAAATTCATAATAGTAGTGACTTAGTCATCCGCACTAATGTACTGCTAGCCGTAATTATGGCACACGATCAGAATTCTGGTGATTGTAGCACGCGGATTTTCGAGACAAATTTAGCAGCGCCACCACGTTATTCTATTGTCTCAAATGATTATTTTTTTTCAGAAAAGACATGACTTTCCGAACCATAAGACACATACTTTCTTGTGCCAATATTGTATTAAAAATTAGATTGGAACCTGACATTAGAAACCTTCTCAAATATCATGCTCATACTTACTCACAAAGGCAATTCACCATCGTAAACATTGATTGGAGTTATTTTTAAAGATATTCAATTACCAAGGATAAATTTTCTTAGAGTGCGAATGATTCATAAAGACAGCTTATATACTGATTGATTTGTAAGATTATAATTTTGAAATAAAAAGTTTCTAATTCATTATTGTGCTACTTTACAACCCGGCACAAAATCTTAGTTGCTGCTGCCTATTGTGATTACGCCAGCCTGAAGTTGGTCATACAACAATGTTTTCCTTTTCTGGGCTAAACATAGCGTCCACAAAATATGAGATAGTGTACACAAATTTACACAAAGCAAGCACTAAATCTTGGAGTGGTTTTCAGTTTTATTCCTCGTTCCAGTTGGGCCAGCGTGCAGTTAGCTCATGTACTTTGTCTCCTTATGAGGGCAAAACTTACAGTGCACACTATGAATAAATAACTAGACTAGATGCAGTTAACCTTTATGCATCGGATAGGGATTTAAAGAAAATCGTAGACCTTCACGTTAGCAACCCTAGCACCGCTCCTAATTGTCACAGGGACATGAACTATACCTTGTTGGGAAAACTTATGGAACACAAATTCCAACGAGGAAACCTTTGTGCCTCCCCCCCTATGGTGACAAACCCGAAGAAGAAGAAGAAAGTAAATATATATATATATATATATATATATATATATATTGAATTTTGTAAGAGGCTGACAACACTGTTACTTGCCGTAGGCAGGAAAAATACTGTCACGTGAACACCATAAATTGAAAATGATAATATAAAAAATGAATTTAGAGGGTAGAATAGCAAGAGATATAAAAATTCGGAACGTGGTACCTACGATAGCCACCCTGATAATATTTTTCGATGGACTTTGGTCTACCCTGAGTGTTGGCAGCCCTAGCGACGCCCCAGGATTTAGTGCATATTTTGTGCACACTCGGCTTAGCCCAGAAAACAAAACAATGTGGTTGGGCCAACATCGCGCTTGGCCAATCACATCAAACTATCGGAATAAAATGCACTCCAGAATTTTGTGCATATTTTGTGCTAATTTGTGCACACTATCCCATATTATGTGCGCGCTAGGTTTAGCACGAAAATCGAAAACAAAGTGGTTGAGCATACTTCACGATGGCAAGCCACATCAAGCTATAGGAATAAAAAGCACTCCAGGATTTTGTGCATATTTTGTGAGAACTTGCGCACGCTATCCCACATTTGTTCACGATGGGTTTAGTCTAGAAATCGAAAAGAATGTGGTTAGGTTAACTTCATGCTGGCCTACGCTTAAAATAACTATTTGGGCAAAACCAACAAACTGAGTTTTATTCTTTTAAACCAAATAATTTAGCAAAGGAATAAAAGAAATCGAACGGCTAGTTCACCAATTACAGGCAAAAAATTATTATGGCGGCCATTTACCAGCATGGAGTTTCGAAACCATTTTGACGGTGTCTAAACGCTGAAAATAGAAGTTTGATGAGTATCATTCTCTTACATAAGAAATGCACAATTTTAGGCATATCGTCTGAACTGCATATGGAATTTTCTATTTAAGTCGTGAGACTACGTGGTGGCGCTCTCATAGTCCCTCGGTCTAAAAGGTGCCTTATACAAGGTAACCAAAAACGTTTTTGCGGTTTTTGACGTCCCATTAATCATGCTGAAACAGAGAGGAAACGAAATGACGCACCTGCTTGCCAAGCGATCGGAGTTAGTCTGACCATCCACCTTCAGTAATACAGGAACGGTGCTCACACACAATTGTCATAGCTCGTCCAGTGTAAAAGAGAAGTGGAGATATGGAAGCAGCTTGTTCGCATGTGTTTGTTGTATTACTTTAAAGTGGTCCTGTCAGCTCTCACATTAAGTCGCCTCATATGCCAAACATTTGGTGAGAATACCGTGAACGAACCTACCGCCAGGCATTGATTCCAGAAATTCGGTTCGTGAGATGTGAGCCTTGCTGATGAATCTCGCAGTGGACGACCACATGTGTTGGATCACGAGGTCCTGAAAGCAGCCATCGAGGAGGACAGTTATCAAACGAGTGATGAACTTGCAGAAAATTCCATGTTTCCGCTGAACCAGTCAGACAGCACCTGCATGGACAAGGAGGTCATACAGGTTAAGCGAGTTGGTACCCCACACATTGTCGGCAGCCAACAAGGAACAACGAGTGACAGCCTGTTTGTCCATTCTCACTCGCCACCTGAACACACCACTTGAACACTGGTCGCTTGCTCACTGGAGACGAAAGGTGGGTCCTCTGTGACACTCCCAAGCGTACCAGACATTGGTTGCGGCCACGTGACTCTGTTTCTCACACCTCAAGACCACCTCTGCACCCACGAAATATTATGCTCTCTGTATGGTGGACTTGTCACCAACTGGTGCATTATGAGTTATTTCCACCTGGTCAGACCATCACTGCTCACCTCTACTCAGAGCAGTTGCAGAGGGTGCACCGTGCATTGCGACAGTAGGAGTCGACATTGGTGAATCGCAAGGGTGTACTGTTCCTCCACGTCGATGCCAAACCACATGTGGCAAAGAGGGCCCGGGATACCCTTCAGCAACTTGGCTGGGAGACACTGTGCCATGCACCGTATTCATCGGATTTTGCGCCAACGGATTAAGACCTGTTTCATTCCCTCCACAACCACCTCCGTGGGAGATTTTTCGTCAATGAGGGAGACCTGTGGAACGCACTCACGGATTGCTTTGCCTCGAATACCACCGATTTTTTATCCCCAGGATATTATTGTGCTGCTGCAGGAACGTTGGCAAAAGGTGTTGGATGAAGGTGGAGATTACTTCGAAACCTACAGGTGCGTACCGTCCACTGTATTGTTCTTTGTTTATCACTGCTCTAGAACGGCAAAAGCTGTTTTGGTTACCATGTGTTTGTCATATATTCGAAAAGATAAAACAATTCTAGTTTCAAACTTACTGTTTTATAAAAGTTAGGATGATTTCCCATATTAGATCAAAAGGAACAATGTCGTTGTTGCATTTTGATTATTATATTTAATATATGTTTGATCATCAAACAATGAAAATCAAACAATTGAAGCTCCTCTTACATTGTTATACATAAAATCACATGATATGCATACTAGAAAACATAGAAAATGAAGACATTGTAATATACATTTAATAATTTGGGATTTAAATAAGGAATTACAAAATATTCTACCAGAACTTCTCTGACCAATGATTGGAAAATATGGTTAAGTAGAATTGAATTAATGCACACTAAAGTACCACATCCAAACGTTTTCTTATTTCAGCTTGCACTATTGATATCTACGCAAAATCCATCGTAAATAGAATTAGGAAGCTGACAAAAATTATCATAAAATTTGCAAAAAAAGTTGTAGCGCCATTTTCTCTGAGACCTTCCTTATTGTGGTTAGATCAGAGTGGCGTTGGTCCAACCACATTCTTTTCGATTTCTGGGCTAAAGCGCGCTTGCACAAAATATGGGATAGTGTGCAAAAATTACCACAAAATTCTGGAATGTTTTTTTCAGTAAGATAGCTTGATATGGTTTGTCGAGAAAGATGATGAACCAACCACATTTTTTTATTTCTGTTCTAAACACAACCCTATTTTTTCGATTTCTTGGCTAAAGCAAGAATCCACAAAGTATGGGATACTGCGCACAAATTACCACAAAATATGCACTAAATTCTGGAGTGGTTGGGCCAGTGCGATGTTTAACCAACCACATTTTATTTCTGGGCTAAACTCAATACTATTTTTCGATTTCTAGGTTAAACCGAGCGTGCACAAAATATGGGATAGTATGCACAAATTAGCACAAAATATGCACACAATCTTGGTGTGGATTTTATTCCGATGGCTTGATGTGGTTGGGCCAACCTGAAGTTGGCCCAACCATATTGTTTTCGATTTCTAGGTTTAAACTGAGCGTGCACAAAATATGCACAAAATCTTGGAGTGGTTTTTATTCCGATGGCTTGATGTGGTTGGGCCAGCGTGAAGTTGGCCCAACCATATTGTTTTCGATTTCTGGGCTAAACCGAGGGTGCACAAAATATGGGATAGTGTGCACAAATTAGCACAAAATCCTAGAGTAGTTTTTATTCCGATAGCTTGATGTGGTTGGGCCAGCGTGAAGTTGGCCCAACCACATTGTTTTCGAATTCTGGGCTAAACCGAGCGTGCACAAAATATGGGATAGTGTGCACAAATTAGCACAAAATCTTGGTGTGGGTTTGGTCTTAAAAACTTTATGTGGTTGGGCCAACTTCACGTACCTGACTCTCAAGCATGCCAGACATTGGTTGTCAGCGCGGGACCCTGAGCCGCACACCATTAGACCACCTCTACCGTCACGCAAAATCATGTTCTGTATCTGGTGGACTAGTCGCCAAGTGGTGTACTACGAGCTGCTACTACCGGGCTGTATAATATTCCATCTTATTGATTCGAAATTAATATTATGTGTGCTATATTATCATTATTTTATTTATAATAATATGAACTTATACTGGTGGATTCCGGGCACGAGATTAACTTTGAGGTTACGGCAACTCGGGATTCAAGTGCTTTATATAATTGGCACTTAATAAAGTAAATTTAATAAAGTTCTCTCTGTAGAAATCATATAAGTGACACAAGTAAATCAATTTTAAATACAATATCTGACTGCGAGACATTTTATGTCTGTTTTTTTTTATTTATTTTAATACTGCCAGCTATTTTACACAATGCAGAGAAACCTAGATGGACGGTGAACAGTTTTAGAGATCTTTCATATAAAATAACAGATAAAAAACTTTGAAGTCCGAAAATAGCAAAATAAGGCAACATTGATCCAATATGTACCTGACAATCAGGACATATTAATAATTTAGTGTAAACTGCATAAAATGCTGGTTCGATGTTGTGACATTTCACAAACTTTCGTTGAACCTGAAAACGTCCTCCATAGGTAATTTTCTATTAATCTGAGTTTACACATGTTGATAACTTATTGCTCTAAAATAGCGAGGCTTTGGCTGGCCAGCTCCATTTCGCTTTTATTCCAGAGATCAATTTGCTGGATGCTAATTCGCGAATTATGGAAGTTTCATGTTTCTAAGGAACTTTCATGAACATACTGCGCACTTGAATGTCTTGTTTTATAGCTGTTGATAGTGGTGTAACGAATAGTAACATGCAAGACTAATTGATAAGCTTGATAACATAGAATATGGACCTTTTAACAAAATGAATGAATGCGTACCACACCAGTCATGCATTATTTCTCTTCTTCTTTCTGTCCGTTGTTTCTCTTCTACCTCTCTCCCTTTCCTTTCGCGTCTGCCTGTGTGTGTGTGTTTGTACTTTTCTGTAAGTATCTATGTCTGAAAGTTCTAATTAAGTTAAACAGCGTGTTTTCCTCTTTTGTCTGATGCATGCATTTGTTGCTCTCACAAACGTTTCTTTTTTGTGAGTTGGGTAACTTCCCATTCCAGGAATCAATGAGCTATTACATGCCAGGTTGTCAAGTTATCTCTCTGTTTGCCTGCCTAGAAACATGAAATCCATTAGGATCCTGGTTGAAATAATGGCTACTATGCACGGCGCGTGGTCCCGGGTTCAAAGCCGATTTTATAAATAAAAAATGTAGGTTAAGTCATTCGAAACTCAGAAGCTTGCTTAGGACGTTAATAACAATGCAAACAAATATCTTTCAAAAATTGGATTTGAGTCAACTTAATAGTTAAGATACTAATAGACGAAGCTTGATATTTTTAAGGAAGTATAAGTCATAAGTTACATGAAGAGAATATACAGATTTGTTAACTATATTTTACTTCTAACTGAAAGATCTTAAGGTTCACACTCATAACGGTATTCGAACTGAAGGTTTTCCTGGCATTCTTTGGGATAGATTAGACTCAATGCGTACCGTACGGTAATCACACACAATCAAATTGTACCATATGAATGTCAAACAGAGAGTAAAATTGACATTATAGAAAAGACATTGCCAATTGAAAATAACAAATAGACAAAAAAGTAAGATCTTGAATGAATGATCTTATTCTACAATTGCATTGGTGAGATTAAGAAAGATAATATTTTGCTCCTGGCGTTAGTTTTGGAAAACTAAAAAGAAAACTCTTTACAGTTAAACTAATGGTCAAATATATATATATATATATATATATAATTACCCAATGTTCTTTAGTCTATTGGCAGAACTATTGTAGTTATATGTTATTGGTCTTGACCATTAGTTTAACCGCAAAACAATTTTCATTTTAGATTCCCAAAACCAACGTCAGATGGAATATTATCATTCTTAATCTCACCCAATCATTTGAACGGTCTTTTACGAAAACAACAGTAGTCACTTCTACTTTTTTGACAGAGCAAGAAAAAAATCTAAATTCCATAATTTTGACTGAAATTCACTATGTAATCTGTTCACACAGGTATTGTGTGAACAGATTATATCAGAAATGATGTGAATTTCAGAGAAACATGGAATTTGGAAGATTTTTTCTTGCTCTTATAAAAAATGAAAATAGACTACTGTTGTTTTTGTAAAAAAAAAACCTTCAATTTTGGGGCCTATAAAATGTAGAATGACTTATGATATTCGTAAACGTAGGTAGGATTCGTAATATTTCATACGTCTTCAATTTGTGTTGATGTGAAGTAAATTACTTACAATGAAAATATACTCATAGGAGTACAAAGACATTTGCTGGAAGTGCACATGTAATTACTTGACGTCTTGTACTAAACCAATCAAAGTAAACTTTAGCTGCTAAACGATACCAGAACAAACTCTGTCAATTCCTAAACTAAGTTGGTAATCAAAACATTATTCGAATCTTGATGTTACGTGAGTGGGCAACATTTTGCTGTATAACAGCAGCACCGCCATATTGGATTCTGGTCAGTTTTAAAAAATAGTAAAGAGGTCGATTTTCATATCAGTTTGCACCAGAATATTCTCTGAAATGCACTGGTGAAATTAATTTTAACATAAGAGTATATTAACTAGTTTCCAAGTTATTAATAATCAAATCATTTCCCAGTATGTATTAAGCTTGTGAAGTAATATATAATTAACTCGTACTGGCTGCTACCCAGCAGCCGTTGCTCAGTTGGTAGAGCGTTCGTTAGCTTTACATTAGGGAGATACTAGGTTCAATACCAATGGTGAACTATCCTGACAGGTTTCTTCATGGTTTTTCATTAGTCACACCATTAAAATTCTGGGATGATACCTTCATCGCATTCTTTATCCTGATCTGAGCTACAAATGCCTAAAGCCAATGAATAAATTCAAATTCCTCCAGACTTATAATAACTATTGTGTTATGATGCGTATTTTTATTTTATCATGTGTGATAGGGTTCACCAGATGTATATGAATAAGTTATCAGCCTCAGCTGCTACACAGCTTCAAAAAGATTGGGAACACTGAGTAAGGGATATTGAAGATGATCGTGTGAAAAATAAAAGTCATAGACACAGAAACAAGTTACCTATGAGTCACAGTAGATAAATACAGGCTACCAATCGTTTAATAGGAAGTCTATGAATGTCATCCTGTGTGCGTGTTTAGATGTTTCAACGAACACAAGTGTTCCTGCAAAGATAAGTCTTTTTCGTTAACTCTCTTCCTGCGTTGATTGTGGTACAGTATTATGGCGCGGAATCATTGAGCATTTGAGGCGGTAAAAGGAAAGTGGTGTAAGTCAACTTGAAGCCAATTTGAGAAACAAAAGGTTTTAGTAAAAACGCTATAATAAAATCTACAAGAAGGGATCGGTATATGTTGTGTCCGAATTGCACTATAGTATGTATATTTAACTTCTCGTAAATGTATATGAATAAAAGCATATTTTTGGGGTAGTTTTGACGGGTTGAATTCGCTTAAACCTCTTTGCCTTCCAATGTGTACGAGATTCGTAAAGATATGAAAAACAACGCTTACGTGTTTTCAAATGTTTTATTCTGTATTTAACACAAGAATAGTGAAATACTGTTGATCGTCAAGTTTTATCAAGTGTTCACTTATTCATGTCATCACTGTTCATCGTCAGAGGCAGTACCAGATCTAGAATTTTTTCTATGGGGGTTAAAGTCAAATTTTGCCGCCCTTTCCAGCCCTTTTAGCCAACACAACCGGCCGACGCGACATCCACAACATTGTCTCGCATCACGTAGTGTACTTTTGTTATCTTCTCTGGAGACAGTCGTGGCATCGCTATTACTAACTCCAGGAAGGCAGTAGACCTGCCTATCGGACTTGAATCGTGGTTTTGAATTTTAAAGATGAAGGTAGGTTGTATGGAATAACATAAAAAAATATCTTAGCGCGCCGGTATTGAAATTTTGAACACTTTTAAGGCAATTTCAATTTAATAGGCAATTTTACTTCCTTTGTTAGGAGCTTTATTGAAATGTTGAACACTTTTAGGGCAATTTCAATTTAATAGGCAATTTTACTTCTTTTTTAGGAGCTTTTATTTTTTATTTTTAGCTATTTACCGCCCCTAAACATGCATCCCGGGGCTCTTGCCCCCTTTTGCCCCCCTTAGATCCGGCACTGGTCAGAGGTCATTAACGATTTCATGAAAGAATATCTGAAGTGAAGATTTCTGAAATAGGTGTGATGCAGGTGGAATGTAAGGTAGCAGGTCACACATATCTCTTTTCTTTATTGATGTAACTGGCCTACGTCCGTTGTACCTAGGTAATCTTGCTCTCAGGGATTCCACCAGGATTTTCAGTTTGGGGGATGTAATCAAAATTGGGAGGGTGTAGGTAGAGTTTTGCACGATTTATATCGATTTTTACCGAAAAATGTTAAAGTTTGGAGTGTTCTCGAGGATTTAGGGGAATGGCACCCCGCAGAGTGTTCTGGCGGAATCACTGCTTTCTCTACATTTTGTAATCATGTCAGTGTTCCTTTCTTGTTACTTGGGAAAATGTTACTTATATATATTTCAATACAAAGTAAAAGGAGGGACACCGTGGCTCAATCGGTAGAGCGCTTACTTCTGGTGCTAGGGGTTGTAGGATCGATCACTGCTCAAGCCATGTGGGTTTTGTGTTGAATGCATGGATTTTCTCGAGGTTCTCCCGTTTCACCCCACTTTCTTCTTTCCACGAATTCATCCATCTTCATCCATCTGGCCTGAGTCAAAATTGCCTGATGGAAACTAAATTCAAATTCACAGAGTAAAAGGTGCATCTTTTGTGGGGAAAATTCACTGTAAATCTGAGCCATGAAACTGATTCATTGTCTACAGTGACCTTGCTTTTAGGATGTTGTTCACACTCTTAAAATCTGTTTTTAGAACCGATAAGAAGGTCAGTCATTACTAAAATTATCATAACCAAGTAAAATGATTCGTCAAGCAGCTATTATTCTCTGACATGAAGTACGTTTTTTCCTCGTCATAACAAGTGTAATTAAAGTTTACATTTCGAATTCGAATATTCTACGAGTTATGAAATCAAGATTTACACAGTTCTATAAATTCTTTGTTTCCGTCGAAAGTGCCAAATCTACAATCTGAATTTGCTAGAGTTTGGGTTTTACTTTTCAGAACAATAGAAAATAAAACAACGTACAATTACTTTCTGCATGCTCCATACCGGATGGTTCCCAGTCATCAGATCCTGAATAGGCATGAATACTAGGCTTACTCACATTATCACTCACAACATCACTTTCATCCATCGTTAGTGACTTGTTTACTGTTACAATCAAGCAATCCTCTGAAGACGACAGCAGACAATGGCCACAGTAGTAGCGGGAAAAGTTGAGTATGTAACTTATAATACTATTCCTCCTAACAAAACAAAAATTAATCTTGCTCGTTAAGTAATTGCTGGTATCTATGCGGTTAGTAAGAGAGTTATGCATTGCATCACTTTTCCATCAGATAGATTTGAATATGGAGAATACAGATGTGACCTTAACTCAATATTTAAAAAAAAAGGACTTCCACCACTTTTTTTCCTTTCACTGCATCATTTGTAAGGCTGTAGTCGAAGACGCGCGTGGTACAGCGATTACGTTCTATTTCAGGGTGAATCCACTTCTCAAGGCGAATGGAATGAATTGAATCTGAATTTTATTTATGGCCTTTAGGCATCTAAGCCTCAGGCCGGGATAGGGAAGGGGAAAGGATTCGGGAAGGTGTCATCCCGGCATTTGCCAGGTGTGACTGAGGAAAAACCCTGGAAAACCCTCAGTCAGGATGGTTGGCCGCTGGGATTGAACCCACGACTTCCCGAATGCTACGCCAACACTATACCACTGAGCTACACGAAGACCCTCAACTTACTCTGCGTGGAAAGAACAAGCTGCTTGAGTAGTACGATAAAGGACCTTCGAGATCTCGTTAGGAAGAAAATCTTTAAAAAATTCTTACAAGATTGTGTCCGCCATATTATCATTAAACATACACTTCAACAATGGGAAACAGAAACTACTTTTACCTTCAGATACCCATTTTACAGTATCATAACATTGGCTCTATAGTTTCAAAAGGCATTACACTATGAAGAACCGACAAATTTCATCTGCCATTTAAAATTTCCAGGTTTAAGTAGCTGCTGAATTGTCTGAAAAGATTTAAATTATTGTCGGAGAGAGAATTGAATTTTCAGTTGTGTTATTTCTGTCTCCATGATTTTTATTTTTCACACAATCTTCTTCAACATCCACTAAGGAGTTCCAATCTTTGCCAACTCCCGGGACCCTCGTGGCTGATAATTCATCTATATTCTCATGGTTTACCCAGTCATACCTGAAGCAATATAACAAGCCTCATAACACAATAATTAACAGTCAGCACAAGTTAATTATACTACTCCACAAATTCCGTACAGATTTACAAATAGTTTCCCTGTTGATAACTTGAAAACTGCTGAATGTTAAAACTAATTTCACCATTGTATTTGTGAGATATTCTAGTACAAGTTGATCTGTCACATGATCCCTTCTATAAAAAAAAACTGACCGGAATCGAACATGGCGGAAATGCTGTTGTTATAAAGCAAAATGTTGTCCACTTCTCATGTAGCATCAAGATTTGATTAATGTTTTGATTACCAACTTAGTTTAGAAATTGGCAGAGTTTGTTTTGAGTGGCTGAATGACTCGTGTAGCCACCTTTGACCTTGGTTTATTGGTAGGGATTTATCGTTTAGCAGCTAAAGTTTACTTTGATAGCTTCAGTACAAGGTACCAAGTAATAAATGTGCACTTCCAATACATTCCTTTGTAGGCCATGGGTACTTCGCTTGTTAGAGCATATTTTTTCCTAAAACACTTACTTTTAAGTTCATGAGCAAACGGATTTATAGAGTATAATGAAAAGGTATTCTCTTAGGCTAGAAAGAAATCTAAAAGCTTGGTGGGAGTAGAGATAGAACCTGAGTCATCTTCATATCGGAAACACTTCTGGAAACCTGAGGGAATGTTTATTATATAAATGGAAAGTTGTTTCTCCATTCTTTTTCCTTTCAAGGAAAAAGTACTTAAAAGTATTTTACGTCAGTAATTATATACAATATTAATACACACAAGATATATTTTGTCATTTGAAAAATGCGTTGATCCTTTCCGTAGTTGGTGCGTGTTTAATTTAATATGGTTTCGTGTTACCTGAGTGAGATATTTATTTTTGGTTTTTCCAGTTTTGTTAGAAATTAAAGAAAATAAAACATGGATATTTACTGAAAAGTTTGGTACTAGATAGAAATCTGTCATTTTTTGCTGTTGCAATGAGAGAGTCACGCAAAGTTTAGTACTGATTGCTACAATTGTGTGGATTTGTCTAGTAGGCAAACAGACCGAAAGAAAAATCAAACTTTGCGCTAGATGTACAAGATTTACAAATTTGCAAAACAATTCTTGGAATCTTGTACTTCAGCAAACTGATTTGGAACACGTAGCATACAGCAGCTCACCTTGTGAAGCTTCTTACGACAAAGCAAAACATCATTATTTAAGAGGTTTTTTTTTATCAAGATAAATAAGATTTTATATGTTAAGGAAAGAGAAAAACGTTCCAGTTTTGAAAATTTAAGATGCGGCTGTTGCATTGTACGTCTGTTAGAGCCAATACCTCAAAAACCGTTGCAGACACTGAGAAGTTAAAAAAAAACTGCTCTTGATAAGGAAAACTTTCTGGACATATTTGCTTTTAGGAATAATAATTGAAATGTCAACAGTTTAACAGACCTAGGAATACATAGAAAGTGATTCTAAGTTGCCTAGAATACTATCAATGGAAGGGGATGTTCGGTATAGCTTCCCCTTTTAATTGTATATTTGTTTTACTTATGGAGGAATAAGTATATCTAATGCTTCAAATTCATGACGGCTGCCAATAATGCTGCATATAACACAGTTGGTCATCAATGAACATCCTTGAGATTAAATATGCCAAAAACCGCTAATGTTAGCGAGAACGATATGATAAATTAGATTGAGCATGATGAGATATTGGTCAATTTTACTCAGGAGGAAAACTTCCATACGATGGAAAAACATGGAATTGCATTATAAAGAGGAACAAGTGAAAGTGGTAAGAATTGAACTTGGTTACGAAGTACAGACTAACTTATTTGTTTCAATTAGAAATGAATAATTATGAGGTATCTCCGAATGCCTGTTCGTAGTTTGGCAAAATTGAGATAAGAGTGCTCTTTGAAGGGCCTTCCTAACAAATTACCATGCATAAAGAGAATATGCACAGTCCGTCTGTTATAATGCTGATAATGGACATTTAAAACTTTTCTGTAAAATAGAGACAATGGACACGCGTTCTTTTCCTATGGTATTCATATCAAATTCCACGTAGCACTTGCTGTGTTTTGCTTATAATCTGCGGAAAACGAATGTTTGTTTCAGAAGAATTTGCTATGGATGCCATTTGCATAATTCAACTCACTGTGTTGAAAACAGATTCCTGGTAGTAAACACTTAGTATGTTATTAAAGTTGTCCCACTCTGAATGCATATTAGTTCATGATTTCTCTTGAAGTCAAGTGGTGACTCTGACTACAGGCGCAGATCTAACTACTGTCTGCAGCTCTGAAACAAATTCGTAGCTCTCCGCATTGTATTGAATTAATTTGTGGCGTTTAGGTAACTTTGGCTCAGGCCGGAATAGAGATAGGATGTTAGAATGAAGTCGTTAGAGCCTAGTTTGAACATATACTGAGAAAACCCTGGAAGATCCTCAGTCAGTGTAGTAATCGTTAACCGGACCTTCTGATTGCTACACCCAACCTCTACACCACTTGGTAGGTAGTCTTCTGTGTGAACAAATATGTACAGCATGGTGAAGATCCCTTTGCTAAGGAATAAATAGCGTAAACTCATAGCAGTTAAGATGAACTTTAGTAGTTTCCATTCGTCCTTAGACGTTGATATACATAGACTCTCCCCGAAGGAGAAAAACAACTTCTATATGTTTTAAATAAACATAATACATCAGAAGTCGAAGGAAATCATGACTCTTTTGAGGAATTAGTACAATGAATTGATTTTTTATGGCGTTTAGGTATCTAAGGCTCAGACCGAGATAAGGGGAGAGGAATGATTCGGAAAGGTGTTGGTTAGGGCCTGTGTTGAAGATGCCATCACAGCATTTGCCTGGTGTGACTGAGGAAAACCCTGGAAAATCCTTAGTCAGGATGGTCGGTTGCTGGGATCGAACCCACGACCTCCCGAATCTAACGCCAGCGCTATACCACTGAACTACGGCGGTTCGGTAGGAATTATTATATCTTTCAATGTTGTTCTTTAGAAACATGTTGAAGACTGCCGTAGCAACTCATCACGTTCTTCAAACTTACATGATAGTGGCTCTCAGAAGAAGAGCGCTTTCTTTTAGCATGTCTCTTGAAATTGGCGATTGAAATACTTTTGTAGAGAACGAGACGATAGAAGCAGTCTGGAGAAAGAACTTTCGTCAAATTAAAAGGTTGAGGTATTTGTAGATGATCCTTGGACCTCCGTTGTAGTTTTCGATGGTAAAGAATAAACTTAAGTTGTTTTCAAAATTCTTGCTCAGGTTTAATATGTAGATGAGACCAAAGTAAAATACTTGGATATTTTGTCAATCCTTTATTACTAGTCTTGTTTACATACTCAACAATGTGTTGTGAGCTGCTTCCAACTTTCCCTGATGCTGGATTCCATCAGCAAAATAGCTTCTCTAATGTATAATAAGGGTCAATAGTATGCTGTTTTCGTTTTTTAAAACGATTTTTATCTCACAAACAAACAAGATCCTCCTATTTTCATTTCAACAATCTCAAGCACTCAGTACTCGTTACCAGAAGTCTATTTTAAATGATAATGTTAATAAGTGTTTTTAGAGAAACATGCATTATTAACATCGATTTTCCTAATTACATCGCCGAAAATACAATTACAGATGAAGATGAACCTCTTCATATTGTTTTCGTGTTGGACAATATTTCCGTTGTAGTCGATTCATTGAGCTTAGTAATATGCATGGTGAACCCCATCACGATAACCATGACGTTGAATCTTACCAGGGATGGCCTCACACACAGGAGTCGTACTGTTCATAAACGTAACTATTCTTAAAAAGTATGATTTTTCAAAGAAGTTTACATTTTCCTCTGAGTCATTCACGTCAATAAACTGATCAAATGAACCATATTTGATGTAGTTGAGATGAATGATACAAGCTTGATCAACCCCTTCTCCCTAGACAACATAGTTGCTGATACGTCATTTTCTTTGCGATTCTGTGTATTTACTATGAACTGGAGAAATGAATATGTGTCTTGGATCTGATATCCAGGTACAAAAACATAGTACAATTATTTCGAAAATCGTAAAGCATTAAAACTTTATTATCAGGAAAATACTTCTGGGACATAGCATACTCGCAGGACTAACCGAAATCAACTTAAAAAAACAACAAAACAAATATAGTTTTATCGGCCCACATAAGAATTTGTACATTAACAGAAGAAAGAAGTTGGAATTGTCCTAAATTCAGAATTTTAAGATACAAATCTACTCATTTTAAGAAAGAAAACTACACCTAATTAAAAGTACTGTTGTATGCAGGTAACTGTCACAAATTGCTAGTTGTTACTGTACCATTGAAAGTATACTGTCTCTTACCTCACTTCTCTCTACGTATATATATATATATATATATATATATATATATATATATA